>PKRV01002950.1:0-168966 GCA_003709505.1 Hyphantria cunea
GGGGGTGTCCGAAACACCTACCCTAATCGGGTCGTCGTCAAATATTGGCCGCAAATGACAAATATATACAAAACGGCCGAACGCGCTCGGCCAACGTGTACTGGAGCTATAATATATCATACATTGTATGAACAACACAGACTTATTTTCTTTAATATAACATTGTACAAAACAAACAAAGTATTTTTAATCCTCTTACAATACTTCAAACGATCCTTTGTTAAAATCTTGAAATAGAATATTAGAATGTACAATTTTTATTCTTCTAGATCAGTTTCTTGTTGAATATGTACTTTTTTATGTGTGAGCCTGTCAAAATTACCCTACTCTGCCTGATAGAAAAAATGAGCAGAATCCGAGAGTAGTGGTCACCATACTCATTACGAAGGCAGTCAATACAACAATGCAGCATGGTGACCGCACTATACCACCCTCCAAGTGGTTCTTCTCGTAGACCAAAGCTAGGGTCTCGGCGTAACTTTTCCAGGTCTGTAGCCTGTTTAAGTGTTGTTCTACACCACCTGTAACTACAGGTGGGTCATTGGGTTAAGCCCTAAAGGGCCTCTTAGTAACTTCAGGTATTTAAGGTTTCTTCAGTGCGACCTGTACTTAGCGAGGTCGAGCTCCTAGGGGTGTAGACCCAAAGGAGTACCTTGGGATGCTTCTGCGTCTTTGGGTCACTGACACACAAACGAAACACGATAGCACAAACGCTGTCATTTTAGATTGATCTTCCATGCGAAGGTGGTACTGCTCCGGTCGAGCCGGCCCGTTCGTGCTGACATCAGCGGGCCTCTACTACCTACCTTTATTTATAATGTTTTTATCCTTACATCGCACCTTTATTGGGTCAATGGTTATAGCTTCATTTGTATTTCGGAAGTATAATGCCATGGTTGAATGATGGCAGTGAATCGACACATATTCTTCTAATGTAGTATTTATATTGCCATGACACAACAAGTGAAATTATATTAATTAAATTAACAATTAAAACAAACCGATAACATCAATATCTACCATTTTTATTACATTCAAACTTTTTGTAATTTTTTTTTTGTTTTTTTTTAAATATTGACGTACCCAGTGTCACTTTCACGACTAAGTCGAATTTATTGACACCACTCACATAAAAATACGGTAATTCGTTTCGACTCTAGGGCGGGCCAAAGAAATATACATAAATACAATACATACGTACATACTTAAGTAAATACATACATTCGAAAAACATAACCCTCCTTCTTTCGCAGTCGGGTAAAATTTTTAAAAACTATACTACGACCGCCTAAAAACTTTTGAGAAATTTATATGGTCTATGTCAACTCGATTACTATTACATTATTATATTAAATTAATTGAAATCCAATTAAATAAAATCGATTCTGTATTTAGGCGCTACAGTGGAACAATCAAAATTAGTATTTATGTAAAAAAAAAGTAAAATTATTACAGATATTGAAGCGAATTATTACATTCACAATATTGCGGGCTTAGTGTGAATATATTTCTCAGAAACGAGCTCTCGGTGGTGAGCAAGTTTGGCATTGCTTTTTGCGAAGTTCGGGTCAATCTCAACGCGGAACTCGATGACAATCGAGTTGATGTATAATAAACTCCCACTAGGCTATCAAATGTACCTAGGTAGCAAGGTGTGAATCTAAATTAATACAAGAATTATTTTCCTTGTTTCAGATCTCAACCTTAATAGTGTTGTGAACGTGGAATGAAAATTTAACGAGTGTGTGTTGAGTGATGTTTAAGTGCAGTGCAACTTTACAAATGAAGCGACGCAGACACTGGAGTGTTCCTGAAACATCGGTACAGTGAATATTCGTGACAATGTTGGGAATTAAAGTGTGGGTTTTCGTCTTAGGATGGATTGCATTAGGTAAGTTGTGTTATTGTAATGTAAAACGGAATTTTCGATGCAAATGATCTAATATTTGTAGCTTAGGCCAAGTTTTGTGCCTTTTTTACTTATAACTTTTTATTGTTCTTACAATGGCAGTCAATTGTAAGCTCTGGATCAATGGGCTACTCGAAATGTGTTTTTTCTCGGCTTTCAGGCTATCTCTCCTTATTCGACCAAGTTATTAACATATTAACTAGGGCGAATTGTCAAAGTTATTAATAATAAAACTAGCTGACCTGAAAAACATTCTTTGCTGTATACATTATTTATAGGAAATGTTTCCTTAGACCACGCGAAATATATATGTTAACTGATCATATTGATTCATATTTATTATGAGATTCATATGAAAAATCGGTCCAGCCGTTTTGAAGGAGTTTATTAACAAAAACCGGGACACGAGAACCTCTTTAAACAAAAATTTCATCATGACTACTTTTAATATTTATTATGAGAGTATAGGCAAAATAATCATCTTTTTAGTTTGATTTTGACATACATACATTCGTGGATGTGTGGATCATTAATAAATAAATATTTTAGACATTTAACACACAACGCCATCTAGTCCCAAACTAAGCAGAGCTTGTGTTATGGGTACTAGACAACTGATATAAATACAAATCCTTTTTGAAAAGCTATGCCAATGAAGGAATGTGAAATTTGGCACAGTTAAAGTCAATTGGAGGAAGAGTGTAGAAAGTTACTGTTTTTTTTAATAAGATACTTAAAAATACATTAAATTCATAAAAGTTCAATACACACATTAACCTGCGTATGGCTGCCTTGGTGGCGCAGTGGCAGCGTAAGCGACAGCTGTGAGGTCTCGTGTTCGATCGGACCAAATGTTTGTATGATCTATCTGCAAATATAAGTTTCGGAATTTGGGTGTTTTCTATGTATAATGTGTATTTATTATATAATGTAATGTAAATGTAATGTGTATATTATATAAGTAATGTATAATATGTATACTAAAAAGAATATATTTGCTTTTATCAGTTGTCTAGTACCCATATTACAAGCTTAGTTTGAGACTAGTTGAAGTTTTTTGGTACATGACAAAATTAAAGATTAAAACATCGTAATCGATGTTATAATAAATAAAATTCTCATTCGTATATTATATTCATTACTCCGAAGCAAGAATAAGATATTTTTTGTAATAGACTAAATGCTCTGAGCCTATTTTTATTGAATGAGTTAACAGCTTGCTAAATAATGATAGTTACGAATCCGTTGGGTTTCTATGAATCACATTCTTTTCTATTGCTTTTCGCCAATTGAGTAGAAAATCCCAAATTAGATATATCATCTACGAATGACAAATCAACATAAACGTAGTTATTAAAATTCATCATAATTCCACCATCATCTCATCGTCAAGGAATGATGATGATAATTTTTACTTGATAGTGCGGTTAGCCTAGTGATTTAATCGGTTTGAGTGGGAAGGGCGGCAGGCTTACCAGGTACGGTTGCTTAAGGAAGTTATCTCGCAGAATGAGGCGGCGGAGAGGACCCGGGAGGGCGATCTCCACTAGGACCCAATTCGCCGCCGACGCCGACTGGGCGGTGGAGGTACGCTTACCAGCGCCTCATGCCACCTCGAGTGTAGACACGGATGGTCGGGACGGGTTTTTCCCTTCATCCGATTTAGTGGCAAGCTGCGAGGAGGCGACGTTTTGTGTGTGCCGTACGTCCCCTAATTAAAGAGCCCACAGAGCCCAGAGAGAGAGTTTTACCAACAGACGCTGCCCACGTTATTGCGGGCAGGCGCTGGGAGGTTTCTGGATGTCGAAATAACAGTGGTTCCCGGATTCCTCCATCTCAGGCGCAGAGTAGCACACGGCGTGGTTTTAATCGGTCAGATTCCGACACACTCCCCTGTCGCAAACCGAGGTTGACGCGTAAACAGAAGTGCTTTAAGCGGTTGCCACACCGCTCTACATGTTGTGAGTTCAAATCCTACATCGGGCAACACTTTGATCCACAAATTGTTGATCTGAGTGTGAGTGTTCTTTGTTTCCGTTTCATATATATTTGTAAAGCCCCCGCGACACAGGATTTGTATTCCAAATGTGTGAGTTGTCTTTTTCAAAAGAAAAAAAAAATCTTCATTAAAGGTATCAATAGTAGTTTCCACGATCGTGCATTGCAAACATGCAAATTGAGAGGCGGACGACAAATGAAAAAGAAAGATATCCAACCAAAATAGAAAGAGCCTTGCGCTTTTTTTTGAGTAATTCTATAACATTGAATGATTTAATGTCGTAGTGATCTAAGTGCTCATCTTAAACCGTCTAGTGTACCACGATTACACGCGTTTGAAGTAATTTATATCCCAGATTTATTAGACTACTTTGTTTTATTTCTTAGTATCTTTTAAATCCATTATTTTCGCATCACCACATATGAGTAACGACCTTATAATATATAGTCCACTACTTAATAAAGGTATCTCCTTAAAAAAGACTAAAAGTTAAACAAAAGCTGTAAAATTTTATTACAAAATGTATTAAGTGGATTGAACACAGAGGCTTAGAGGTCCAGCTGTAGACTACGATAGGTTGATGATGGCGTTGAGGAAGCAGAACTGCCCTGCTTTTTAACAATAGACAATACAATTTGTCAAGAGGTACTGTTCTAATAAAGCGAACGTTCATATATAAACAGTCGAAACTCATTAATTAACTTGGGTTCCGATGTGGTCTGTACGTTTGTAGAGTGTATATGTAGTGAATAAATTATTGCCAAGCAGGACAAATGATTATAGGACATGTGTGATCATATGTTCTGTGTTCGATTGTTATTTATATATACAAACTAGCTGACCCGGCGAACTTCGTACCGCCATATTTATTTCCGTGAATATTTTCTAAATTACTGAAAGGTGGTAGGAGGGTAAAAATTTAGAACCAAATGTATTTTTTAATTCCACACCATAAAAGAAAATAACCAAAAAGAAATTTGTCCATAAAAATTAAATATTTTTTTTGTTGTGAACCACTCTTAACACTTAGCAATGTAAAAATTAGTTATAAACCTATGCTAATACCTATAGAATACACATTTTTAATTTAAAATCGGTCAAGCCATTTCGGAGAAGTATAAACACTAAAACTGTGATACAAGAATTTTATATATTAGATAAATCAAATTTAAGTGTCTTAAATGAAGCATGACACATGACACTTAAATTTTATTTGATTTAATAGTAACAGCTTTTCACTAAATGCTTATGAAAGTATATACGCTACACCAAAAAAGCAATTTTTAAAATTATTGTCTGTCAGTATGTACCCACGTCCCCACTGGACGTGGGTACATACTGACTGTTCAAAAATATGTAACCGCCATTTTGTAACGGAGGACATTTTGGGTAAATTATAATACCGATTATAAAATGAATAATTGCATTGACAACAGAACTAAAGGTACATTTCCAATTTCAGCTCAACCGGAAACCGGGAAGTGGATCAAATTTAACTTGCAAGATTTGATTACAGATAAACATCGGGACACGTGACATGACATGTAAATAAAAGCTTGTAAGAATGAAAATCGTTAAGGCTGTTTTCGAGAGTTAGATTATTATTAACTTATCACTGTCCACAATAATCTATGAGAAATCAATATCTGATGAGGGTAAGCACCGTTAAATAATTGCTTTTTCTGTTTGCCATTCCACTTTTTTTGAAAACCTTTGCCTATGGTCACAAAGTAAACAAGAGAAAGCCAAAAAACTAACACGAATACGTAAAAACTAATGATAAAAGTTATAAAGCATATCTCACCCGCACTATGAATGCGAATCTATTGACATCTCATTCATTAAAATCAGTTCAGTAGATTAGGAGCTACGATGTTAACAGTCGAGGAAAAAAAACGAGTGTTGTTCTTTTATTTTTTATTTTTATGTACTCAGTCACTCTCACGAGTAAGAAGAATCCATTAACTTCACCCCAAATAAAAATACGCAAGCCGTTTAGGCTTTAGGGTGTGCCAAAGAAATATACATTTATAGACATATACATACATACGTACATACATGCATACACTCGAAAAATCATAGAAATACACATACATACGTACATACATGCATACACTCGAAAAATATAACCCTCCTTCTTTCGCAGTCGGGTAAAACGGGTCACATATAAATTACTCACTTCAGTTGTTCCCCCTAAAATCAATACAAGTAGCATGCAAGTGATTCGTGTCGATTCTCTTTGTACTATCGCTTGTTGTATTGTGTATTGTATTGAATTCTGAGTTATTATTGGCTAATAGTTAGTTTTGAAAACGTTGCTTAGTGTTAAATAACTTCATTCCCATAATGCAAATGCAATGAAAAGTTATGAGGGAACATTCTCTGTGAGGCCGCGGTGTCGCTCTCATCGAGCCCGACTTACTTTGGCCAAAGTTTGATTCTGATCTGATACGATTACTCTTGCGTCGTTCTTGTTTAATCTAGTACTTTATAGGTATAGCTAGCTTTTGCCCGCAGCCCCACCCTCGTGTACGTCGTTTATCACGATAAAAATTGGCCTATGCCCTTCCTCAAAATCAATGTCAAAACATATCCATGCCAAATTTCATTGGAATCGATACAGAGGTATATATACCAGAGGTATATATACCATGACAGACACATAGACAGAGCTACTTTTCATTTTCTGATATTAGTATGGTTAAGGTTAAATTCTACAACATCCCTTATCCCAATGTATTTCAATATATTCATTCTAACTTCAGGCCCACTTTAGAACTTCTAACATGCATCCTTATATATTTATCCTTAATCTCATCGAATTTCTTATAAATGATGAATCTTAAAACTTTCCTGACAGAGACTTACATAAATCTGTTGCAAAAATTATGCTCAGAACGATATAATTCTTCCTCATAATTTCCCAAAGGTATTCTACTAATTCTGTGCCGTTGGATCAATATACTTTGATTGTATTTTGAATCAAATCATCTTCTATGTATGTATCATGTATTTTTATCCGACTACGGCTAAGCCAAAGGAGGATTATGATTTGTCAGGCTATGTTTCCATACATTCATCAATTCCGTCATAGCTCCTCAACTTCTTACTATAACTGAACAAGTGAAGTATCGTTAGAAGCGTCTTGACTGCCCGCTAGTTATAGGCTATATGACTTGCTACTGAATCTAGTGTGGCGCCCTCTAGAAGTCATAATTGTACTGTCTGAAAAAAATACATTTAGGATACATATGCCTCGTTTGGTATCATAGGAAAGGGAGTTACTAATAATGTGTATATTTCAAAAATATACACATTATTAGCATTTGTTCAGGACTTTGTCCTTATTTATTCCATGATTGTGATATTTATATGGTATTTAAAATATACTTTGCAAAGATATTAATATTATAACGTTATCAAAATATATTCAATAAACAGTAAAAACTAAAACCCAACTACGATAAAAAACGACGCTAAAATAGTATGAAACAAGTTTGAAAAGCCGTAGTTACACGTTAGATAGAAACGTACCATAACGCTTAATTATGTTATTCAATTTAGGATGAAATTTAGCTTCTAAGAATGAGAAAACATACATTTTCTGTTACTTATAAATCAATGCAGTTTGATACATTTTCTTTTACTTATTATGAATATTTATTATCTATTTTATGTTAAATTTTCTAAGAATGAACTAGATTGATTTATCGCCCCAGAAACTCTCTGTATGCTACATCTCTTGAATATATCGTTGCTCGCTTAAATAAACGATATTAGATAGATAAATAAATTATAGATACAAATCAAATCGTGACCATCACACAATTGTTTATAATAACACCATAACATCATTTTTATTGCAAAATCACTAATCATTTATTCTGTACATGCAACAGGTGTATATGTTTATATTTCAACGATTATAGTTTCGTGACAAAGGAAAAAACTGTTACAACCATAAAATTGAAAAAGGGATTAATACAACAAATAATAATTTTATTATAATAATAACTCGAATGAAAACTTTGAATCACATGTTTAAATCACATGGAATAACATATTTAAGCTAACCTACTCGCAATTGAAGTTTCTTCACGTGTTTGTTTACCCTTTTACTAACTTATAATACCTAACTTTGTTGGCTTGAAACCTTTAAAAGTATTTTCATTATATGGGAACTACTGAATTCCAAGGATTTTTCGCATTGATTTAATTATTTATACATTACTTACTGTATTTATTTCCATCCCACAGTTTCCTGGAAGAGATTGCCATTTTGGTGATAAGGATGCCATTTGTATTGACCTAGCATTAAGTATTATCTTATATATTATATTACATTTATATATAAATATCTATTACATTTTTAAATACTTAAAAAAACTACTGCTTTAGTGTATAGGGACTAAGTCCCACCGCTGATTAGGTTTCCAAAAACAGGAACCTCCTCACTATACGTGACGTATCAAGGAGAGGTGTCTTTAGCATCAGAGCGTATTATTATTATTCCCGTATATTTTCAAATTATTAACATTTTGGAAGAATTGAGTTATTAAGTATGAGTGTTGTTATAGTTGCATGACAACAAAAATGATCCCAAAAAAATTGTTGCTGAGATTATAGAATCCCCTTTGCACAGGAACTGTTGATGGTAAGGTCACAGTTATACTTAGCATTAGTTATTGTAATTGACTAATATGATTACNCATATGATTTTTTTTTTTTATATATTTTTAGAAACTTTTCATCTTTTTATCATTACAAATTACCTCATAAGAAGCATCGTCAGTTTTAATGGAATACCAGATTGAATTTACCGTGGGAGAGCCACGCTTCGGCATTAATGGGCCGGCTCGACCACCGTGATATCATGGCCTCACAGAAAACCAGTATGAAACAGCGCTTGCGCTGTCTTTTACCGAGTGAGTGAGGATACCAGAAACCATTTTTTTTTAAACTTTAGGCCTCGGGCCTACACCCACCGAGGTTTGCGGCGGGGCGGTATGTTGGAATCGAACCGACTAAAACCACACGGTGTGCTACTCTGCGCCTGAGACGGGATGGATCTGGGAACTGCTGCTATTAAAACATCCAGACTCCTCGCAGCGCCTGCCCGCACTGAAGCGGGCACCGTCTGAGGATACCAGATAATCACACCCCAACCAACCCCCTGGTGTTGCAGATGTCCATGGGCGGCGGTAATCGCTTACCATCAGGCGACCGCCTGCTCGTTTGCCCGCGATTCCATAAAAAACGAATATAGCCCTTCTGAAACTTAATACAAATGGATATTTACTAGATATACTGCAAGTCTATGCACCCACAGAAACTTCAAATGAAGATGAGGTGTAAGAGTAAAGAGAAGTAAGAGGGGTTCTTGCATGCCTGCATGATATACCATTGAATAATTTAATTGTATAAATTATATAATAATGTAATATACATATAATTTTTCAATTTCATTTCTCCCTGAAATCTTTTGATTTTATTAAAAATAATTATTATATCATAAAACACGAAAGTTTAATAGTTATTTGGGTATTATTAAAAATGTTAAAAGTAAAATCAAATAACAAAATATGAACTTAAATTTTACGAAACGCTATTTGTAATTTGAACTATGCGAGAAATAAAAGGTAATTTATTTTATTTTTATTAATTATTATTATTTCAAAACTTTAGGACATTTACATATATTCAAATATAATAATAACATCATCACCTCAGTCGAAGAAGGTCCACAGCTAGACATATGCATCTCCTGAGGTACAACAACTATACAACAAACTTACAATATTAACAGTATGGATAATAATCGACTGCTATCAGTGAACATAATAACGATACTAACATTTATTGCACGACTAAAAATACAATCTGTTCAACTTAAAAGTACTTTAAGTGATATTAAACATGAGTCAGCTTCATTTGTTAAACTAGGAAGAAACCCGTATTTCGATTAACGGCGCCATTACCTACAGGAGTTTCAACTTAACTAGTATTTATTATAACAGAAAAGTAAATCAATCTAAATAAAAAGAGCAAAATGAAAAGTGTGAAGTGAACCTCTCTATGTCTTTATGTGTGCGTCGGAGTGTGTGTGCACGTATGTGTTCAGCTGCATGTGTGTTTGAGAGGAGGTGTATCTGTAAGAGGTGAGAAGTCATAGAAGAGTAATAATGTGAGTTTTATAATATGAACCTGCCAAAATGACTCTAGTCAAGAGTTTATTTGGCATTGACTCACTTTCTTTGCGATTGCAATCAGCTTGACGATTGGTGAACATATCAGTGCACCACAGTAGTAACGCCTAGAATTTATTTAGATATTGGAATTAATTAAGAAAAATAATGTGTATAATATAAAACAACAATAAGGATTTGTAAAGACATATTAATAAGAATAAGTGTCATGAAGTTATTACCCTCCTATAAAAACAAGAAAAGCTTCAAGGACAGAGAAGATAGATGATATGATAGATAGATCAGAAGATAGAGATAGAAGAAGACTAGAAAGAATCCTACCTGTATAGTGTGAAAGGACAAGTGATAGAAAGACATGGTATGAAGAATAAATGTACCAACGGTAGCAATAGCGAGAACTAGTATGAATGATAACATTAGGCTATATGCTCCAACGAACATTGGAGGCGTTAGATTTAAAAAAAAAGAAAAAAAAAGACATATCAGTGCGGATCGATCGTTATCGTGATGATCACGTAAAATATATCATCAACATCCTTTAACTGTCACAAACCTCTTCTTAGCAAGAAGGTTTTGGCCTATTATACCACTAGAAAGAAGAAGAACTAGGTAAAAAATAACTTGAAACAAACAATATGTTACTTGTAATATGTAATTCTTACCCATTCTATTACGACCGCAAAGCACTGACAACCACTTTGGGACCAACGGGACTTGGGTCGCAGGTGTTTATTAGTGGTGTTTGTTACTTGCCATTAGGGGACTCACCTGCTCAATTACCCCAATTTTCAAAAGAAAAGCTGTTTCTCTCATTAGTATTTGCTCTAGTAGTATTTCTATATTAAAGGTATTTAATACTTTTCTTTGTAAAGTAGGTACTATTTTTTAGTTATAACTAAGGCACTGTTAGAGAAAAGACTTGAAAATTTCATTAAATCCATGTAAAATTTTTGATTTGGTATACGTAATTATTCTACTATTCAACTTTTGGAATTAACCGATGGCAAATACTCAAGACATTATGTGTTTCTTAGAGAATTCTTATAATACGTGAGTCAATATTTATCTTTATCTGCTCTCTAATAGCGTTGATATTGCGTTCGGCTTTCCGATTGGGGAATATTTCAGCGCGGCATTTAACTTAACCGTGATTGTCGTAATATTTCCGAAATATATAAATATTTCCGACATCTAACACACAACGCCATCTAGTCCCAAACTAAGCAGAGCTTGTATTATGGGTACTAGACAACTGATATAAATACTTAAATATTTTTTTTTGTAAATACATACATATCATACATAGAAAACACCCAAACTCCGAAACAAATATTTTCAGATCATACAAACATTTGATCCGACCCGGGTATCGAACCCGAGACCAAATAAAAAAAATAGTCGCATACGCTACCGCTGGGCCACCGAGGCAGTAATGACTATTTTGATTGATAAATTAAATATTAGTAGAATTAAATAAAAATAGGAACGTCACGTTTGCCTCAAGCTCATTTATTTATTATTCTGAGACTAAAATAGAAAACGCTTTCGAGTGCATTGAGATAGAAAACTAAATTTTTTCAGACCAAACGATAAACAACTAAATTTCTGTATTATTGCGTATTCTTAAACGCAGTTCGATGTTTACCGCTGTTCTTCAGTGATTTAAACACTTCTTGAGAGTTCTTCTCCTTAGAATTAAGCGACGGAGGTATTTGCTCCCGGCAACCTTCCTCAGTCCTCGAAAAATAAGACGAATTGATTAACACCGATTCTCTGTGAGGCCGTAGTGATCTCGTTGTAGTAGATACTAGCGGACACATCAAATGCTTATTGATAATGAAACGCAAAATAACTTATAAATAATAGGGTAGATAAGACCTTAGCCAAATTAGTAACTTTCAATCATTTGTCAAAACGATAAATTTGTATGAAAAATGACTAAATACAAAACTTTTGACGTCACTGTTTTAGACTAATCAATAGAGCAATATATTTCTATATTTAGTTGATTGAAATTCGTAATAGAAATGAAAAGAATACTTATATTTTTCCAAATATTTTGTAATATTGTTTTTAAGGAAGGATACATCGGTATTTATTTCCGATACAGCCATGTAGCCTATTATTAATAGGTCTTAATACAAATATACAGTGTTCCTAACTTATAGCTTTCAAGTTATATATAAATATTCTAAAGGATAGCAGTAATTATCTCTCATTAAGATTAAGAAATAGCAATTAATTTTTAATGGATACAATTTCCATTGCTCTCTGCTAACAATGATAAAGGGTAGATTACGAAGCCTTCAGCCCTTGTAATTCAACCTGAAATGTTTTTATTATGCTAATTGAGAGAAAAGGTTGCATGTTGCCGTTTGTAATATTTGTTTTTAAGCTTAGATATTACCGCCGGTAATTTACGCTTTCAAGTCCTCTTCCCAGTTTATTATCTTTAAATTAATATTATTTGTATCTCTACACTTATTTTTGGATACGTTGTACATTTAAAAAACAAATATTAGTTGAAAGACATTTTCGTCATAGTGACGCTTCTGGCGCAGCCATGGGCAGTGATAAACGCTTACCAACAGGTAATACATCTACTCGTTTGCCCCCTATTCGATAAAAAAATAAAGCAGGCCCGCAAACTTTGTTGTGTCATGTAAAAAAAATTAGGTGTTGGTCACCCTTGTCATTTAGGAATATGATAAATCAATGTTGGCCGATTCTCAGATCTTCCCGATATACACACAATTTTTTTTTTAAATCGGTCCCGTCGGTCCAGTCGCAGGAGTTTGGTAACAAACACCGTGACCTGGGAATTTTGGATATTAGATGAAAATACATGACGTAAACCTTTGGTGTTTACAAACTGTAGTAATACATTATATAGTTAGGTGTCACATTTGATAATATAAAGTAATTAATACTAATATAAAGTTTACTAAAATTAAAAAATATATATTAATATAACAAACCTTACACGTTATTGAAGTAACGATCGGGTATTTCTAGTGACGTTACGTAAGCCTGTAGAAGCTGAAGTACCAGGGTAACAGCAATCGTTAGGAGATAAACCTTCTGAAGCGTTTGAAGAACATATTCGAGTATTCATTTTGTGAATAAATTTAAATGAACATTTCAATGATGAATCCACAACCACTTTGATACATTTACATAGTATAGAAATAATATTCAATAAAATATGTCTTTAATGGAATATTTGAAACACATTTATTTACTTAACGTTGTGATTCAGTTTGAAAATTTTAAAATTTATATGAACTTTATTATTTCTTGTCCATGCTTTTTTATGGAATTAAGGGCCAACGAGTGAGCGACGTGTTCAGGCGATATATAGACAATTAATTAATTCATCCAATCTAATCATTAATCAACCCTGGAACCTCAAGAATTCATGAGAATACTGTATAAACGTGGTGAATCTTATTTTGTTTTGACTAGTAGATATATCGCCTGAACACCCGCAGCATCATAGGCATCACAAGTGCGTTGGCGGCCTTTGGGGATAAGGATCAGGAGAGATAAGGAGGGGGATGGACCTCCATTATTCTCACTCAATCAGTGAAACACAACACAGCCGCTGTTTCACACAGGTTTTGAAAACACAATCAAATGTACATTTAAATAACAAACTCAACTAAATACCGTTTTGTTCGTTTTCGGTAAACGGATTTGTATGGACCCAAATCCACATCCCACAGGCGATTCAACATTGAATTCTAATAAATGGGTCCTCTTTTTACAACCTTTCATTTATACCAGATTTTAGTATACTTGTTTTGGTAATATATCTTTAATCCTGTAACTTAATCAGATACTAGTTACATCCTTACTGTCCCAGGTGTTTGTTACCAAACTCCTCCAAAACGGTTGGACTGATTTTTATGAAATTTTGTGGGCATATCGAGTAGGTCTGAGTATCGACCAACATTAAGGATCACCTCAAAATTTTTTTTAGATTTTTTTATATATTATGGCAAACCGTTTACCGGGTCAGCTAGTTTTTTTTATAAAAGACAACTCCCGCATTAGGATTATAAATCCATGTTGTCCAATGTGAGATTTGAATCCAGAACAATTTATGCTGTAGAAAGCGTCGTGTCGACTGCTTAAACCACTAGGCCAAACGTACACTCATTGCAAAGAAATGTATATAGCGTCAACTGCTTTCAACATTCTGCTATTGTAGATATTCATTTCCATAGAAAAGTGGCTTTTGGCTTGCTATTTAGGTGCCGGCACGTGACTTAGCCAGATTCAGGCGTAGTGGGGGTAACTTCGTGCATAGTACACTTAGAGTAAAAAATCTAAACAAACAAAATCGAAGTGTATTCGACTGACGCTCCAATGGCTTGCTCGGAAAGGTGCTACTAAAATCCCCGCGTCCCTCTATCAACCAAAAGGACCTAAAATTGACTTTTGCGCATCTAACAAATCTGGCCAAGTTATGCGCCGGTCTCTATACCACACTGGCCAGGTTTTATATGCTTGTCTATACATGCTACTACATACAAATAATAAAATTGGAGTTTGTAATATTAAACAAACGCTTTTTACTGCATTGCATTTAGTAAAAAGCGGTTGTTACACGGTAAATATACCAAAATAACGCTTTTTAAATTTTTTTGCCTGTGTGTTTGTCAATATGTCCGCCTGTTTATTCGGGGCTATCTTTGGAACGGCTAGACTGATTTTGACGGCAGATAGCTACGAATATAACGAGTAGCTTAGACTACTTTCTTTAGACTAACCGTGGTTGTACCGCGAGGCTTAACTAGTTTAAATTAAAAGGAAATAGCGTAAACAGGATATATTTGTATAATATGTTTTTACCAACTTTAAATTCAATACTTTCAAGGCCGTGGAACTACTATTAATATCATTGAAGTAATAACTTGCTTAAGAATGTTATTTTAATGTGTAACAAGTTTTTGAAGGAAACGATTTTTATTAATCACTATAATAATTGACTTCCTTGATTCTTTTAAGTATGCATGCAGTTATAAACGTGTTAAGTTGTAAGTGCTAAATAAGTAGTTAGAATGAGATGAACTGTCAGTGTGGAGTTCATAAAACGATAAAGACAATACGGGAGAGCCAAGCTTCGGCTCTAATTGGTCGGCTCAACCTGAGTTACAATAGAGCCAAGCCGATGTGAAACAGCGATTGTGCTGTGTTTTGCCGAGTGAGTGAGGATACCGGGAACCTTCCCCTGACCTGTCCAGAAGGCCGGCAACGCACTTGTGGTGTCTTTTAGTAGACAAGTAAAATATTTAAAAACCCCCTATGTAAGCACTTATCGAGTAAGCATACGCCAAAAATGGCTTACATCATTTTGGAAAAGAGCTGATACTCTAACACTGCTAGACGGATATTAACCAAACACAGCTAAGAACCACCGCAAGGAAACTGGCTTTCAAATGAAAGAACCCGTATCTAAATCGATCCATCCGTTTGAGAGCTACGATGCCGCAGACGGAAACACACATATACACACAGACAAATAGACATCGACATTTATAATACCTCTCTTTTTGCGTCGGGGAATAAAAACCAGCTGTTGCAATATTAACTATGTTTTGCTCTCCTGACTGCGCCTAGTAACGAGTTCTACACATAATTACAAATACCAAGTACATTGATATTAATTTTAATTATTTTGTTTATTACGTTACTATTTGAGCCCCGCAGCTGTTGGTGTACCGCAACCGCGGGAATCGCTGCGAGGAAAAGCTAGTCTGAAAAAAGTAGTCTTAGTTGTTAATCTGAAATTACAAACAGACATTTCAGTTTCATTTATTTGTATAGATAAATTAAAATTGGCACTAAATTAAACTTGTAAGTGACCAGTGTCTTCAAATACCTACCTAACACAAGTTTAGACACACAAAAATATTTCGTATCAGCAATGAGATTTCGGATGAAAAACATGTTTCAATACATATATTGGCCTCTAATATCATATAAACAATTCTGCATTAGTCCTGTCCTCAATGTATTAGATTTATCAAAGCATTAGATGTTCTTAGAATGTACCAGGGTATAATAACATAGCAACACGTCTATCCTAGCTATCCCATACGTGTAACGCGTATCCCGAGTCCCGATACACACACGCGTAATCTCACATGAATAAAGGACTTTTCTATGATCCCTATACCTGTTCTGCTTTAACTTCCATGAAAATTCCAACTAGAAAGGGACAGATATAAACACGCATCTCCTTCTAAATTTGTAGGTGTAACAGAGAGGCAGTATAAGGCTTTTCTTTTCTGTTGTTTTGAACAATATTATGTTTTGACGTCGGTACTAGGAAGCAAGGATTTGATAAATCTACATAGGGTTCGAAAAGTTTCATATAATTGCCATAGAGCTGAATATCGGATCGAATATACTTATTCAATCCACATACACCGCCATATTATGTCCCGGGTTAGCTTTATTGCTGTAATTTTTTTTAATACAAACGTCAATTTTCTACATAATACAGGAAGAACTATGAAATGACACAAGTATATATAAAAAATATGTAAACAACTCTGTAAAGTATGTATATCGATCGACAGTGGACTGTAATTGGTTGATGATGCTAATGAAGGCATTTCTAGTTAAGGTATAATCTGTTTTTTTTTATGGAATAGGAGGCAAATGAGCAAACGTATCGCCTGAAGGTAGCGATCACTACCACCGACGGACGCCTGCAATACCAGAGGCGTTACAAGTGCATTCCCTTGCCTTGGGTGATGGGATGGTTGGAGGGGTTTAGAGTATGGACTTCCGGTATCCACACTCACTCCGTAGCACTCCGATTTTTATGATTTTACTATTAGTCTCGTCTTACTTGTTCAAACATACACCTGCCACAAACAACTTCGATAGAAAGGAATGGAAAGGGAGGAAGAAACTGCCTGTGGTAGTAACTTCGCCTTATGCAATATGATTGCATGAGGTGTGAGTTTCGAATCCCGGGTCGGACTAAATGTTTGAATGATCTGCTTTGCTTCGGATTTTGGGTGTTTTCTATGTATAATATGTATATATTTATAAAAATAATATATACGTATTAGTAGCAGTCGTCCCCATAATACAATTTCTGCTAGTTTGAGAATATATAGCGTTGTGTTTCAGATGTCCGAATATAATTTACTTGCCTCAACAGACTGATTTATTACAGCAGAGCTACCGCTGGGGTAACTAGCTTCCATTTACGGCTGATGATAATTATAAATAATAAATAAATATTTCGGACATCTAAACACACAACGACATCTAGTCCCAAACTAAGCAGAGCTTGTATTATGGGTACTAGACAACTGATATGAATACATAAATACATTTTTTTGTAAATACATACATATTATACATAAAAAACACCGAAACTCCGAAACAAATATTTGCATTTCATACAAACATTTGGTCCGATCCAAACTTCATACCCAAAACCTCATGGATAGCAGTCGCGTACGCTACCAATGCGACACGAGGCAGTCAAAAAATTAAAATTATGTCGTAAGCATCGGTTAAGAAAGGATTATCTAGAATAGATGGTTTTTTATTTTGAATTTAGAAGCACGTGATATAGAAAAACTTCATGAGTAAGGCGAGAGTAGGTAGTATTTCCTACATATAATTAACTCTGTAGTATTAATCAAGTAATGAAAATGCTTAAGAAAGTTTATTGATCATACCTAAGCGACACTTCTCACTTACAATGAAAATACTCCACTGTTTGTTTTCCTTCTATACAGTTACAGTTAGTAAAAAAACTAAAGATTAAATAAAATTAAAAAAAATTAAAAACGCCTACTTTCCCACATTTTAGAGTAATCATCTTCCAAAAATGTCTTTCATCGTTTTGAAAAAAAGCTGATATTCTTACACTCCTAGACCGATATTTACCAGACATAGCTACAAACTACCGCAAGTTAACCGGCTTCAAACAAAAAAGAAACCGCATCGAAATCGGTCTATCTGTTGGGGAGCTACAATGCCACAGACAGACACACACAAACAGAAAGACATCGACGTTAAACTTATAACATCCCCCTTTTTGCGTCAGGGGTTAAAATACTATAATCCAGCTACGTAAAACGACTTTAGATACCAAACATTTTCGAGGCTGAAATCTGAGGCTTACATTACTTTATGTAAAACTGTGATTAAAATTTACATAGCCTATGTCACCCGAGATATTATTATAAATCTAAATAAAAATTGGTTCAGCATTTTAGGCACTACGGTGAAATATATAAACATTACATACATAGACTCTCAATATCTTTATTTTGGTTTTCCAGCGGCCGGGTGAAAAGAATATTCTACCATCAGTGTAGTATAAAAAAAGACGAACGAACGAAGTCGGTACAGAAGGGGCTTTACCAACAGTTCCTTTGACGCGAAGCTTTGTAGCTTCGTCGCTTCCAAGCTAAAAGATATTTCCTTTACCAAACTGAATAAAGCTTAGGTGCACTAGTATATTTCTTTACTTACTGCTTTTTAATCAGAAGATCTCCAACTTGAGATACTAATCTAAGATTTAAAACCACAATCATATATAATAGGTAGTTAAGTTCTCTGTTTTATTTACTAGAATGCTGCCATTATATTGAAAAACGATAAGGGAACATGTCAAGACACTCAAGACAGGTGGCCTACAGAGCGTGACACACACATGAGTGTATGTGAGCATAACACTTAAGAAGTATCGCTTAGGCGCTCTTAGAACCTGTAGATTATGTTTATTTGCACATGCAAATTTCATCTCTAACTCTCAATGTTACAGTCGAAATTCATTCGTAAATATAAACGTTTTTCCTCTACTGCGTATCTGCGAGCCTAGTACTCCTCAACGCACACACGTCGTGTCACCGCGATTCTCATTCCATATATCAAGGTCATGTAAACATGCAGCTGCCAGTAGCCGTCTTATTCAAGCATGGTTAAAACCCTATGTGAGACAAGGACAGTAGTATCTCTCTGTGTCTGCTTATACTGTCTAGACAATTGAGTGGAGCTTTCTTGCGGTCACCATGCTTTTCCTTAGAAACTCAACAATGATAACTTACTGGAGGGACTTGCTGGTTGAATTTGTTTGGCGACACATATTATTACTGCATAGTTCTCAACCGTATACCTCCCTGAATAGTTGACTAGCTTTCAATAGTTAATTATAGCAAAAGTTTCGATTAATATCTCAAGGATATATTGTACTAGGTACCAACCTACTTAATTCCTTCACTTAATTTCAATTCAAGTAGCAGAAGAACCTTTTTCACAGTACCAGTATCCTGCTCCACCATTAAGCAATTCAAAGAATGACATAGTATAACTCTAACTGTACTTGTTAATTTATTGTATTGGTTCCACCGCATAATCCTTATCGATTCTCATCTCATAATAATAACACAATCAACAGATAAAGAAGTTTCTTTGTGACAATTGCCGGCCTTTCTTTTTATGTTATTTCATTTTATTGAAGTCGAATGAAGAATTTTGGCAGAGTGCTTTATGGCCGGCTAACTGGTGTACCTAATCTTGTATATAATAACAAGACTATATGAAGGCATAGAAATCGAATAGTGCAATAGAACCAGGTTAAGGAGTATCGAAAATTGCAGTTAAGAAACAGGATTAAGATGCAACACCAGAAAGTCGAACTCATGTTTTGCACATGTTAAAACTTGCACAACATGTTCAAACTTGTAGGACTATACATGTATAGTTTACTGACTATACATATATAGTAACGCGGAAAATTATTTATACTCCTTTTTAAATAAACTAAAATTAGCTTACAGAATGAAAGGAGTGCAGGACTTTAATTTTATCAAGGGGTTTAAAACTATGAAATGCTACTTTGAAACTGTAGGTGTTCAGTATATATGTTTTAATTTATCATAATACAAAAATCTATACCATATTAGCTAGAGTTATTACTGGTCGAGGAAATAAATTCGGGCATTTTACAAAGCTTGCCCCTCTAAGTCATATCATATTATACCAGTATTATTGTAATACAAAATGTATAATAATTTTATCTGAAATTGTTTGGATTTTGATTATACCTTTTAAACTTATATCTGTTTGTAGCACTAATGAAGTTTAATGTTTTTTTTAACTACATATATGGTATATATTTTCATACTAAAATTGTTTCGTTATTCCCGAATTGATATATAAATGGAAATATTTCAGCTTCTTTGGTTATCTAGAAAATTTTTTATTGTGTATGCGGAGTAATTTACAATTTTCTTAAAGCTCTTTAAAAAAAACTTTAATCAAGGCACCTATACAGCAATATCAATTGGCTAGTTTAGAAGAAACAGACCTCATATTAAGAATTATATTTCTCCTTGTGAATACCTCTTGCATCATTTATTAATAAACCAAACACTATATAAAACTGAGTAGAAATAAATTTTGTTTCGTGGCTGATCTCACCAAATTTGTAAATTTAAAGTTCTGTAATCGTGTTAACCTTATTGAACGCGTAAAAATGACTCAGAGCTACCTAAAACAAGAATTGGACAGCCATGAGTCAGAAACCAGTTTTAAGAGTAATGGCAATGGTTCATTCAAACGAGAAATCAATTGTTTCGGTTTCAAATTTTTCAACGGTTCGCTGCATAGAAATTTATTTTTTGCACGATATCATAGTTTTCAGTGAAGTTATCAAAGTAACAATGTAGTTAGAGATAGTCTAGGAAGCTTCTAAATTTTAACTACTTCAATAAAAAAAAATCAGCCAAGTGATCTATACATTTTTATCATTTACCTGTTGCCGTTATCAATATTGAGCGAAAACGAGAAAAAAACACGTTTGTTGTTTGGGAGCTCCCTTAAATATTTATTTTATTCTGTTTTTTAGTCTTTCATGTTACAGTGGCAACCGAAATACAGCCTGGTGGCAGACGGACGACGGACAATTGGACAGCGAAGCCTTAGTAATCGGGTCCCGTTTTACCCTATGAATACGGAACCCTATATGAATTTATTTATTTTCCCTCAGTCACTCATGAACGACTGTATTAATTTCGCTTGTTATTTTAGCTCGCTTCACTTGTTTTTAGATAGCCCCTTTATGGAAGAATATAATAGGCTATAGAAGTCGAATGTTTATGAAAAATATAACAAACACCAGAATTATTTATTCCTTTTGAGAGAAATAGACTAACTAAGGAAGACTTAACTCAAATAGAATTGTCATATCTGATAGTCCATAGCACGGGGTATCCTACTCCCAAAAATATTTCGGCTTTTAAGTGCCATCATCTGAACTGTGACTGATTTCATGTACTGGTAAAACTTATGTTAACAATTTTTATTTGATTTTGTATGATTGAAACAATTCCTTTACCAACTCCTCTGGCCAGAGTGGTATATTAGGCCAAAACCTCTTTTCTAAGGAGAGGATTATGTTCAGCAATGGATCGTTAAAGACTGCTGATGTGATGTTATCAGATTATTATTTTACTAACCAAAAAAGTACATCATGCAAAATAAACAAAATAAACCTAAATATATCATAATGCAAAATAAACCTATCACACACACATACGTTTGAATGTTCCAAGCTTAGCTTAGTTCGTAGCTTTTAAACCACTGATTCGATTTTAATGAATAATAATAATAATTTTATTTTGTCAACAGATTCTTTAATTAAAATAAATATTAATAATGGCCCAGACGACAAAGGCTGGTTTATATTTATTTTTAAATATTGATATGTGGAAGCACACATTTGTGCAAGTATTTGAATAAAGAATTTGAAACACGAATAGACGAATTATCTGATGATGAATAACCTCCAACACTCACGATGAATTGCAACTTAAGATTCACAAGTGCTTTGCTAACCTACGAATCTTCTTCACATAATTGTTAAAAAGATTAATAATTAGGTAACACATTGTTTTGAATAGAAATCCTTACGCTTGTTATGACTATCCAAATTAGTAAACTTGTACAATACTATCAACTACATTATATATTCAGAACTGCCACAAGTATCATATATACAAACACAAATAAAGTTTTTTGTCTGTCTGTAATCTCCGGAACGGCTGGACCGATTTTGACGGGACTTTCAAAGTGCAGATAGCCGATGACATAAGGAGTTACTTGGCTAGGTACTTTTTTAGATTAGCTTTGCCCCGCGGCATTACCCGCGGTTGTTTTACCGCGTGGCTCAGCTAGTCTATATTAATATTATATAGAGGTAAAGTTTGTGTGTTTGTTGGGGACGAGGTCTGGATCTATTTAACCGATTAAAAAAAATCTTTTAAGAATAGGAAGCTATCGTTTTTACCGTCGGAGAGCCAAGCTTCTGCAAGAATGAGCCGACTCGACTGGAGTGATGCCACGGCCTCACAGAAAACCGGTGTAAAACAGCGCTTTCGCTGTGTTCACCAAATGAGTAAGGATACCGGAGGCGCATACCCCAACCCATCCCCCTCCCCATTCTTCAAAGGCCGTCAACTCACTTGTGACACCTCTGGTGTTGCGAATGCTCATGGGCGGTAGTAATCGCTTACCATCAGGAGACACGCCTGCTCATTTGTCCCCTATTCCAAAAAAAATAACAATATTGGTGAGGTGATACTCACACTATTGGTCGCCGCCGATGGGCACCCGCGTTTCACACCTGTTTCCTGTGAGGCCGTTGTACCACTTTGGTCGATCCGGACCATGCATGCCGAGGCGTGGCTCGCACACTATGATTATGAGAAAAAATAATAATAATACTAATCATAAATTCGAAAAATGACTACCACTATATTCGATAGACACGTGGGCGAAGGGGAAAAAGCTGGTTTAAAATAAAGTTAATAAGCACAGTTCTCATAATATCATTATTCAAGATTTCATAATTGAAACGTAATATAATGATAAAAAATAACATAACAGCCATGTGAACTTAGTGTATAAGTATTATTATTGTTGTATAATTGGTAGCATTAAAAAAAAAATAAACATAGAATATTTCTCAAAAAGTTTTATGTTATATAATTATATATGTATAATATTGATGAATGAGTTATCTAACAAGCACACAAGCCAATTCTTCAGCTTTATATATACTAGTATAGATTATTTTATAACGTAATATGATGCCCTGCGGTGCATAATCCGGTGTATCGTTGGTGCATAATGCACCAATGATTTGAAGGAAGTGGGTGGCAGCTGATAGATGCGCACCTTACGTAGACCTTCTTTCAACAGAAGACGGTTATAGGTCGATAATAGATTATTTTAAAATATTTATGTAGCAAATTCTTATTTGTCTCTACGAAAGTCACGTATAGTGACCTAGTAAATAATTATTTCGGAGATTTAACACACTACACCTTCTAGCCCCAAGCCAAGCAGAGCTTGTGTTATGGATACTAGACAACTGATATAAATACCTATATAGTTTTTTTTGTAAATACATACATATTATACATAGAAAACAACCAAACTCCGAAACAAATGTTTGAAGATCATACAAACATTTGAGAGACTTCAAGCACAGCAGTTGCATACGCTACCACTGCGCTACACAGTCAATATACAATAACAAAAATGTCAACAGAACGTTAACGAATATTACATTAACGTTATTAGGCTTTCGCAGTTCACGTTTCAGAACCTTTATAGTTTCGCCATGTCCATCGTCTTCGGCCTACCTTCCAAGCGGTTGGTGCGAGAAAGATAAAACTGCATATAAATGTGTATTACCATCTTGTCGTTAAAGTACTTAAGTAAAATGCAGATTTTTTTATTGGGGTACACATAAATAAAATAAATAATAGATAAATATTTTGGACATTTAACACATAACGCCATCTAGTCCCAAACTAAAGAAAGCTTGTGTTATGGTTATAAGCACTTTTTTTTTTCGTAAATACATACACATTATACATGGAATACACCCAAACTTCGAAACAAATATTTGCAGATCATACAAACATTTGGTCCGACCCGGGAATCGAACCCGAGACCTCAAGCACAGCAGTCGCTTACACTACCGCTGCCCCACCGAGGCAGTCAGGCAGATATAGTTTAGTATCATAAGATAAACCTTTTGTGAACATTAAGAGATTGCTAAGACAATTTTTTAATTAAAGTATCCGTTTACAAGATATTCAAATTTAAAGATATTTTTGTTGAATTAGCACCCTAAAAATCTGAAAAAATTCATGGTGGTAGTCCATGTGATAGCATTTGGAGGAAAATGCCGTCACATGGAATTTTTGGCAGAGGCCTGACTTGTAAAATACTCTTACTTGGAAAACTTCGTACAACAATAACCCAATAATAAGTGAACATGTAAAATATTAAAAACAAAAACAAACAACGACACTCAAAATATAGCGTTGTGTATTATTTTTTGATAGGGACAGGGGAACTAAAAAGAAATATAATTGTAGTGTCTCAAAGTGCGGAACAATTCGTGCGTGAGTCCGACTCGCAGTTAGCCGGTTTTCTTGTTTTATATTACAGTATTTCAAAGTATGTAAATACTCGTAGCTAAAAATTATTTTCCGTTGTCGTCTTTCAAAGTTATGTGTTTCTTGTCATAAATTATATTTTATTATAGTTATTTTAACAAAGTATTGAGCGGCTCGAAAGAGCCAAGGAAAGAAGCATTGAGGTTTATGGGTCAACAGTTTATCTAGAAGAGGAACATCTTCACACTCTAATAAAATTACTTATCATAGTTATTTTCAATTTGCAAGTAAATACACGTTACTTAAATATCACTTTTTTTTAGTGTCACCGACAATAGACTTAAGAAATTGTGTTATAACAACTAAAATATGGAGTTTAAATTTCAAACTTTCTACTAACAAATACCTATGAAAACTTCCTCGTATTTTGTCGGTAAAGGTCACTAAATTATAGGATTTTGAGTTGAGTGGGTAATGAAATTGTCACATCAAATTGTATGTCAATTTTGCTATGTCCGTATAACACTCGTACATATATGAAATGAAGTTTGTTAACGGTCTGACAAAAGATGATAACAACTTTGTGTACTACTTGTTTCATTGTAGGTTCTATTTAAAAAAAAGTTATTATAAACTTAATAAAAAGAGATTTCTAGTTAAATTTTAGTACGAAATGAATCACATAGATAAGATTCTTATACACTATAGGAAGTACAGCGTACAGTAATCCAAACGAAAGCATGATAAGGTTTTCCAAGTATTTAGTCCTTTTTTTTTATTTGTGCGGAAATCCCCTCGGATACCACCGACCGGTTGTTATGTCGGACTAAAAACCGCACACTATCTCGGGTACTAGAAGCCGGGGAACCAGGTGTACCCTCGGAAGGAGATCCCTGGAAAGTATTTATTCCTCTTATTTTTACCTGACAGCGAAAGAAAAACATAACCCACCTTGGTTATGTTTTTCTGGTGTATGTTTGTATTTGGCACGCCTTAGAGCCTAGACGGCTTCTCATATTTTTATGTAAGTGGTGTCAATAGATTCTTCTTTGCCGTGAGAGTGACACTGGGTACATCAAATTAAAAAAAAACAAAACTAAGGAATTTTTGGTGACGAATCGTAATCAAAAAAAATGTTTTCAAAATAAATCGAGTGTGGTATTAAAGATAGGTATATAAATAAAGAATTTCAAATGATTTTACTTGTTATATTTTCTAATGAAAAATATATCTGACCTTCGTAGTTCGTACTGACTGCCACTGAAATGTAAATGTCATCAAGCAAACATTTTCCAACACCACTTAATTCAATTTCTTACACGTCTCACGGTTCCGTTA
Organism: Hyphantria cunea; assembly: GCA_003709505.1. Classification (NCBI taxonomy): domain Eukaryota; kingdom Metazoa; phylum Arthropoda; class Insecta; order Lepidoptera; family Erebidae; genus Hyphantria; species Hyphantria cunea. The sequence continues at coordinate 25,909 of PKRV01002950.1, forward strand.
AATACGAGAGAGATAGCATTATTAAACAAACACGCTCACTGGTGAAAGCAAGGCATGCGACCTAACACTTTCACTAAACGATAACCTTGGATTATGGACCACGTAACGTGTTACCATATTACTTATTCAATTCGTGTGTTGCGTCATAAAAAATATTTCCTATAACAGAAGGTGATACCAACAAAACAACATGATTTGCCTAAGGCAACGGTTTTTTGTTTGTTTGCTATGCGGAGATGAGACAGATATTTTCGTTATTTAAGTTATTTATATGGTGTTTGTATAAAGTAATTGAAACGTAATATAACTACGTTTTTACCCAACTGCGAAGAAGGAGGGTTATGTTTTTCGAGTGTATGTTTGTATATTTCCTTTAACACCCCCTAGAGCCTAAACGGTTGGTCTATTTTTATGTGAGTGGTGTCAATAGATTTGTCTTAATTGTGAGAGTGACATTGGGCACATCAAAATAAAAAAAGCAAAAATATAAAAAATATTTTGAAAAATCGTTTCTTTTCAAATTTTATCAAACCTGTCATTAGTAATCAAGTGCAAGTGTTTAGGGCCCACTAAACACTTGCACTAATTACCAAAGACGGGTTTATAAATTACTAGCTGGCCCGGCGAACTTCGTTCCGCCATATTTATAATTTTTTATTAATTTATCTTCATTTCGTACATATTACAAAATCTAAATAAAATGAGTGACAAAAAGGATTACTACAACAATTAACGGTCTTATCGCTCACGGCGATCTTTTCTAGACAACCATCTTGGACATCAGATTGTTATGTATGATTTTTAGTAGTACACACGATTAATACAATTATTACAATAAGAATTTAAAAAAAAGGAAAAATAAAATGAGAAAAATAAAAACAAAATAAAAATAGTAACAATAATAAAAATAAATCAATAGAGATTTATACCTGCTTAAATACACACTCGTTCTCCATACACGTGCATTAATAAGCAAATAACAGAAACCTACATAAATAACTATACAACAACTATACAGATCCATAAATATCCTATTCAAGTATTGACAATGACAAGTAGTACTCCTTCACCAGTTTTTGAAATACAGTCAAAGTTTTTGCTTGTCGAATGCTCTCAGGCAAGTTGTTCCAAAGCCTTACTGCCTGTACAGTAAAAGATTTGTCTGCAAATTGAGTGGAATGTGTTGGCATTTTTAGCATTAACTTTTCTGATGATCTCAGGTCCCTGCAATGTTTATTTTTTAAGAACTGAAATCTGAAAGAGAAAGAATATGCAGATTGCGGTGAAAATGTATTGGAAGCCACTTGAGTTTGGAACGAAACTCTGAGATATGATCATATTTACGTAATTCAAAAAAAGGTTTTGGAGTCGCTCAAGTTTGTTCAGTTGGTCTTCGGTGAGATTACACATCTGTCTCAGCTTCCCACAGGCAGTGTACAGTCGCGGACCAAAAAAAAGACTTGCCCGTTATCTTTTAATTTTTCTTGTATACAAACCTTGTCCTAACAATAATGAACATTTTGCAACACTTTATTACCACCCCATATTGTCCCATTGCTGGGCTCGGGTCCGCTCTCAGGAGAGAGTTAAGGCCGTACGTCCTCACGCTGGCTAAGTGCGGGTTGGGGACTGGCAAGACTACGTTGTCGCTACGTAATCTTACCGTTAGGTGCTTTTGAGCCGCCCTCCAAGTAAGCTTCACGACTGTTGTCCCGTATGATAACAACCGGGACCGACTGCTTAACGTGACCTCCGAATCACGGAGATGCTAATGGCAGCATGCCACTAGCGGTCACCCTTCCAAGTACTGACTGCAGATTGTTTTTAATCACTGATTGCAACTGGACTATGAGCGTCTCAAGATAAGAATAAAGACCCCCTAAGATAAGAATAAATAAATAATATAGAGAAGTACAGAATAGCCAGATACTGAACCTTGATAGTGTGAAAGGAATACGAAAGAAAGGAAAAGTATGCAGGATAAAAGTACGAGCGGTAGCATTAGTGAGAACCGGTATGGATGTGAACAGTAAGAAATAGGCTCCAAGGAATATTGGAGGTGCTAGATAAAAAAAAAAGTAAACATATAAAAAAAAATATTTAAAATAGTTTAGTGCAACTGATCGGCAGTTATGCATGTACATATATTTCGGCAATTCGTTTTTATTTAAAGAGATGTTACTACGCTTATGTGCAAACAAAGACGATAGCAAAGCTTAGTTGTAGTACATAGATGATCTTTGTGCTTAGATCCGTTTTTAGTTCCTTGACCGCTTTAAGTTTGCAACAACAATGCGTGAGTCACAAAAATGTTGGAAGGCCGCTTGTGAATATTGAATCACAGTCGGAATGACTTGGCTGTGATATATTCACAGTTATGTAACATTTTGTCACGTCTTAGGTATACATAAATAACTTTTTTTCAATATATCGGACATCGAACACACGACGCCATCTAGTCCTAAATAAATGATGACTAAATAAATGATATGAATACAAATATGCTTTTTTTGCACAAAACATCCAAACTCCGAAACAAATATTTATAGATCATGCAAAAATTTGGTCCGACTCGGAAACTGAACCCGAGACTTCAAGCGCAGCAATCGCATGCGCTACCACTGCGGCACAGAGGCAGTTAAACAAAAAAAAAAACAACAAAGCTAAAACGAGCTTTTCTTGTATACGATAAAATTTACTGACTGTTAGTGAAGTGGGATGAAAGGTAGAGGTATCGCCTATATGGCAGTTCTCTATCGCCTTTATCACGGAAAGTGTTTTATAGAGTTCTAACAACTGGTCCCCCTTTCTTCCTTCCTCTACACGTACAGGCACCGCTTTAGAGTGCATATGCTCTCGAACTCGGTTCTCCATTCTTCCTCCCTGTGCCGAGCAGTCAAAACCTGGAACTCACTACCACCATACGTTTTTCCCTCCCACTATTTTCTCGGGTCTTTTAACAGCACTGTGTTAAAAAGCATTTCACTAGGCCGCCACAGGTGACGTTCATCATGCTGCATAGTCCATTAAGGATGGTGACCACAACTCTTGGATTCTATTCATATTTTCCAACAGGCGGAGTACAGTCATTTATGCAGGTAAAATATTAAAATAACAATGTGGCGAGTTGGCCACTATAAAGTCTGCGGTATCAGAGCCACACTGATTTCAGTACAAACGGGCTGGCTCAACCGGGGCTATGCTACTCTCACAAAACATCAGCCTAAAATGACAGCATTCGTGTTGTTGTTTTTCGTCGGTGAATGCGACATCGGAGGCCCAATGATGCAGAAGAATCTCACTAGACCGCCGTAGTGTGGGTCACCGTAATGTCTGCAGTCGCAATAAGTATGGTGACGAGCACTTTTGTTCTCTATTTATGTTTTCTATCAGGCAGAGTAGTCACTTTGGCAGACTATATATAAAAAATGTCCTACTGAAGCTTTCAACAACTCATAATGTCCTACTGTTAGGCTCGAGTCTCCTCTCAGTAAACGCTTAAGGCCTCACGTCCCCTCGCTGACCGAGTGCGGGTTGGACTGGCAAGACAACGTTGTGGCTACGTAATCTTGGCGTTGGATGTTTTCAAGCCACCCAAATGCCTCCAGCTAAGCTTCAAGACTGTTATTCAATGATAACAATCGTGACCGACTGTTTAACGTGGCCTCCGAATCATTAGAGATCATTGTATCATGCCACCACCGGTCAGCTAACCAGGTAATATCCGCGCCATCGTTGCTTACTCTTGGTAATTGTTCCTAATCGCCGAGAGCAACTGAGCTATAAGTGTCTCCTTGGCTTTGAATACGTAAACCAATAATCACAACTTTTAGGGTGATTCTTTAAATAATATAATTCTACATCGTAAGAAGATAACCTTTCCGGTATTTACTTACTAGCTTTTTCCTGCACCTCCATTCTCTTAATGTCAGCAATCGAGATGATCTTTAAACTGGTATAACTTCTTATTTGTCAACTGATTGAAATCAAACGAACAATAAATCTTAAATGTAGTTGACTACAATATATCAGAGAAAGCCGCATCCAATCCGGTTAATCCTAAAGATTAGCATGCATACAAACAATTATACAGACTTACACACAAACAAAATCGAAATACTTTTGTATTGAGTTCTGTTTCTTTTGTTGTTACCCTGCTTAATAAGGTTTTCTTCAAAATCCTTAATGTAACAATATCAACCTTTTAAAAAAATTATTATATGTATAAATTACTTAGTATATTAAAACACTACGTAAATTTTGATAGATCTATATCAGGTTTGGGACTCGTCAACAAAAGTCAATCGTAATAATATTGACTGTCCTTTGCGCGGTTCTATCGTAAAAGGATTTTGGTTTGACAGCGAGACAGACAGAGATCGAAGTTTTTGAAGGGTTCTCATATAATTTCCTCATAGGTACGGAAATTATGGAACCTCGAAATTGAGTTGATTTGTGAAAATATTTCAAATAGCGCCTGTTTATGTTAGGTGAACGTTTCAAATTGAGGTTTTGCACTGTAAGATATCATTAATCAAAAGTATTAAATATTATTATTAAAAATATATCAGGTATGCATACATAAATATATAGTAAAATGTTTATAATAAAGCTAAAAACATTATCTTATGTTAAAAAAGGAAATAATTTGAATCTTTAAATAAATTCAAACGTCTTGAATGATTTAGGAATATCAAGCCTCAGACAACTTTTTTATTCTCCAACTAGCCGAGCCCCGCGTTACCCGCGTTTGTTGTTGTAACAGCGGGCAACGCCGTGGGGCGAGTCTAGTCTAAAAAAGTTAGCCTAAATTACTCCTTATATTATCGCCTATCTGCCACTGAAAGTCCCAACGAAATCGGTTTAACCGTTCCAGAGATTACCCGGAACAAACAGTTATTTGTTATATGACCGTGTATACATAAATATGCATTTAGTAAAAAGCGGTTATTTTAGTATAGTACTTGTACGATATAATTTTATGTAAATAATGTTAAATAGGATTTCGTTCTTCCCTCCCCCTACTTACCCTACTTTAAACCCCTCTAATTATCTACTATTTGTATTGCTTCGTTGGTCTAACGTTTAGCGTAAATAACTACCAATCAAGAGATCTTTGGGTCACTGGGTTTTTCTAAAAGAAATTCTTAATATGGAAGTATGATGAAGTTTCACGCCCGGAGCCCCGGAGAGCTCGTAAAACCATTGGTTCCGGTCATGAACATCTATCTATATATATCTAGGCAATCAATATTGGGAAGTCAGTGCCTTTAAATATACTGACAATTAGTTCAGTTTGCGAATGTATTTTACCCTCGAGATTCGATCCCAGAAGCTCCGATGAAACACTGATATTCAGGTTTTTTTATGGAATTAGGGGAAAACGAGCAGGCGTATCGCCTGATGGTAAGCGATTACCACCGCCCATGGACACCAAGACTAAAAAAATTACTTACATACTATTCGTAGTAAGTTTAAAATCCATAGGGATATTTTAAGTATTCTGGTCAATATGAAGTCATCTACTTATACAAGGTTAAAGCATTATCTTTATCGATACTTATAATGCATGACACTTATGAGGATCTGAAATGATATTGACATCAATCACAGAGGAAAATCATTGTGTTTCAATATTGATTCTATTAAGACGTGCTTAGGTATCATAAAAATGTCGGTATACTTGTACCGTTGGAATATCATTGTCGTTGTAAAATAGTCCTTAAATCGTTTTTTTTATGAAATAAGGGGCAATCGAGTAGACCGATCGCGTAATAGTATGCGATTACTTACCCCCATGGACACGCACAACACCAGAGGCGTCACAAGTGCGTTGCCGGCCTTTGGAGGGGGATGGGAGGATAACTTGGGGTTGACTTTCGGTATCCTCACTTACTCGGAGAAATAGAGCGCAAGAGCTGTTTCACACCGGTTTTCTGTGAGGCCGTGGTATCACTTCAGTCGAGTCGGCCCATTCATGCCGAAGCTCCCACGATAAGTATAAATATGCTGTTGGTAGTAAGTTCCAGGTTTTGACTGATCGGTACAGGAAGCAAAAATCGAACTGTTTAGGTAAAAAATAAACTGTGGTACACATTGGACAATTTGTTTCTATAAACTCGTAAATCTCAATAAAAGGGTCGTCATAAATAATTATTATGTTTTTGATTTCTAGAAGGAAGAAATGGAACCTTTGAAGGATCACTTTTATAATTACCCATAATTACATAATTACATAAACATTACATAATTAGAAAGTTGAAGCAATGAAGAGTAACTTAGGCTACTTATTTAAGATTAGCTTTAAGCTGTTACCACAACTGTTGTGTAAAAATTCTTTTTTTGAAAGACGGTCCCCATTTCATCTCATCCACATTTTTTATATTTACTATCATAATTTCATCACGACTTAAAGACTTTAAATACTTGACATTGGCAGAAATAGCTGATTAGCTGGTTACTATCTCATCAAAAGAAAAATGAAAGAAATAACAACGATATAGAAACACTACGGCTAAAAATGAAATGATGAAGGAAATACTTTCTAGCCTGTCACAGCGCACCCCTACGTCCGTTTAATCTTGAGAATATTAAAGTGATTCTATTAATACTATGGCTGACATGCAATCAAAAGTTCTACGACGAAGGTTGACAATCTAGTTGTAGTTTGTTATTTGTTTGAATAAAAACTTTATGTCAACTAAATTGTTTATGTTACTGTTAGGACTTAACGGTCAATTATTATTTTTTCCTCCCAAAAACTATGTAGCTAACAGTATTTCTATCCAAAAGTTGATTTCTGAGCAATGACGTGTATAGGTATCATAAAAACGTCGTTATACTTGCAACGTTTGAATACCATTGTCATAGTATAATAAGTCCTTCAATTATTATTATGGAAAAGGAGGGCAAACGAGCATACACATCGATTGATGGTATACGATTACCATCGCCCATGAACACCCGCAACACCAGAGGCGTCAAAAGTGTCTTGGCGGCCTTTGGGGTATCCTCACTTACTCAGTGAACCACAGCGTAAGTGAGGGTAACCCAAACGCTATTTCACGCCAGTTTTCTGTGAGGCTGTGATATCACTTCGGTCGAGCCGACCCATAAATACCGAAGCGTGGCTCTTCCACGGTAAGGTAAGTAATTAAGTATCGCTAAATTAGCGATATTTAATAATTTACACACTGCAAAGTTTTATAAAAAGTTTATGGGTTTTCTATCAATTAAAATGATTTCATTTACATTAGTGCCTTGTGCTATTGTACTAAACCGTCATAACTTAAGATGGGGGATCGAGTTTCAATCGTTATTTACGAAAACTTTTTGAATTTTTATTATTAAGTTTAACGAAATTGCCTACCGTAACAAGTCTAATTAAAGACTGAATACATTTAGATTCCAATTCCTATTATATAGAATATATATTTAAATTCTGAAATAATAACCGTATTTGTAAATCATTAAGATTACTAAATTATTAATGATTAGCTTTTACTTTCTAACTAGCTTGTTTCGTTCATAAAACCCGTATTTTTGTCCTCTATTAAACAATAAATTTAAAAAAAAATCGAATATCTAACACATAACGCCATTTAGTCCCAAACTAAGCAGAGTTTGTACTACTAGTACTAGACAACTGATATAAATACATACATATACTTTATTTACATCTATATACTTTTATATTTACTTTTAAGACTGATGCTTGACTTGCTTGCTAATGTTTTGCGGAGGGCATTAAGTATAAAATAGAATGCGGCCTGCAACTGTACTAGCTCGAAGAATAGAGAAACTAATAAGAACCAATACACAGTCACAAACTAAAGATGGACTAGTCTTTAAATTTTATACCGTGGGAGAGCCACGCTTCGGCATGAATGGGCCGGCTCGACCGGAGTGATACCACGGCCTCACAGAAAACCGGTGTGAAACAGCGCTTACCGCCGCTTAACAGGCCGCCATAGTGTGGGTCACTATACTGCATTGTTCTTTTTCGCATTGAGGATGGTGACCACCACTCTTGGATTCTGCTCATGCTTTCCATCAGGCAGGGAAGAGTCATTTTGGCAGCTTAAATATAAAAAAAAAACTTATGCCTACAAATTATTATCATAATGGCCTCTTATTTTTTAATGTTTTGTCAATACAACGGAAACTTAATCATTTTAAACACAAAAAAATAATAAAATAAGATTATAAATTTAAATATTCATGAATTTAAAACTACAAGTATTCTATAGTTTTATGTTGGATTATTGTTTATAATAACTTAACTATTAGATATATTACTTTGATTATAATTTTATTAAATATTTGTTAATTATGTACATAAATATATGACAACGCCATCCACCGAAGATATACTGAACTACGGAGTAACGTAGTGCACGAAGAAGCTACCAATCCTGCATCGCGCAATAGAAGTTCTCGCGCCGATTAACATATATACAACTTCCCAACATCAACCGTTGAGCAGTGGCCCGCCAGGCATGATCACCTCGCCTGGTCGGAGGATCCTCCCTTTATGTTGGAGGGACATGGCACCTGTTCCTCCACACTAGGAAGTTGATATTGCGTGAACTGCATAAAAACAAGCTTTAAAAAACAAAAAAGTTTTTTAAAGCAAAAGCTTTATCACTGTGGCTTAAAATTTAGGCAGTTTATCTTTTCTATCCGTTTAAGGCACCAAATCTAATGTTTTTATTCCAATACAATTTTGGGATGTTTCGATTTTTCAGAATCACATCTTTTTTCTGAGAAGTGAAAAGTCTCGAATTAATCCCATACGAAAATCTTGATAGATGCTTACAGATATAGTATCTAAAACTTTCACAAAGGAATAAGATAATAATCTTATCTATGATTGTTGTAAAGATTCTCGGAATGCTTAAAAGAACCTCAGTTATTAATATAAAGAGAGAAATATTTATTTGTTAGAATAAAGTACAAAAGATATTAACACATTTTTATAAGTTTCTTATATCTACCATTTCTAGTCTGGGACAACAGCATTATAATTATGTTTATTTTGGCTCTAAGTAACATTTAATTTTATTTCTTTTTCACTGAGTAATTCGTAAGTAGTATAGTCACATTTGCTTAAAATAAGTCGTATAACTTACGTTTAAACTGGTTTAAGTGGTCTTAACTTAAACCAGTTTAAACGTAAATTATTTACGGCAATTCGGCAACTAATTGTAGATTTGTACCGCCATACAGAGATATGTATTGTTGTAGGTAGCATTGGGTTGTTTGAAAATTAGTAATTTATTGGTGGATCTACTATTTATTTTTGTGGTTAATTAATATATATTAAGCTGAGTAAACGATCGTCTGAGTACATAGGTCTCGATAGGTATAATTATTTATATTATACTAAAAAAAATTATTATATCCTTTTAAATGAAAATGAATGTTTTTTTATAATATAAATCTGAATAGTGGTCAGAAAATTGATTGCAAATGCAGGTAACGCAGAAATGTAGCATGTTACGGCGGCGTATTGAGATAGTCCTGCTTTATATTCATGGAGACTCCGGTCTGGCACTCATCAAAGAAACACGATAACATGTTAAAATTCCAGTAACTTTAATTATCTGAGTTAAATTACAAAATTTGTACAGGATTATATTGACACTTGCTCGATTGTGGTAGAGTGCTTCGTTTCATCTTAGGAGCACGAGTAGTTTTCTACAATTTTTACTAGCTTTGAGACCTAAAAATGCAGACAAGTGCCTCTTAATAACATTATAGTTTTATAGTATACTAGTTTATGCCCGCAGCTCCACCCGCATATGTGTCGGTTATCGCGGCAAATAGGTGCCTATGTGTTATTCTAATGTATCAGCTATATTACTGTAAAGTTTCATCCAAATCCGTTGAGTACTTTTTACGTGAAAAAGTAACAAACATCCATCCATACAAACTTTCGCGTTTATAATATTAGTAGGAAGAATTATGCATCAAAAACATAATTCTGCATTTATATCTCCTGTTCCAACTTAGCTGTCATATATCAGTTGGAATATACGCAGTAATACCTTTTTTTTTTTTTTTGACGTGGTGGAATGCCTTTACGCACTTCGCTCCCCCCCCTGCGGGTACAGGGGGTTCGCTTTGTGTGGGACTCCTGACTGACACCAGCCAGACTACCCACTAAACCACCACGGTGTGCCACTCTGCGCCTGAGACGGGAGGGATCCGGGAACCGCTTTCTTACGCCATCCGGACCCATACGCAGTAATACCTACGTCGAGGTTGTCATTCGAACTTGGCTTAACACACAATTTACGATCCGGTTGTCCTGATTTAACATTTGATGAAAAGACGTGCTGATATTAAAACCAGGATTTGTTACCCGTTATTACGATTAGAATATGAGTTTGAAATATTAAGTAGGTTTTATTACCACAATCTTTTTTTAATTTACGCACTGATGTTGGAATTGTTGTGTCAGCAATAAAATGAGGTTTATCGGAATTCAAGGTCACATTAGTGTCTAGACTACTACTAAAATAGTACTAATGATGATAAACATTTATTCAAATAGAGGACAAAGTTCTACATCTGAATACAAATTTGACTAAACTATGGGCGTTAATTCAAACTATGCCTCATTCATCCTTATTATCACAACTATTTCTAATTAATATTATAAATCTTTCTCTGAGGCCTTTTCCCAATCTATATTGGGGTCGGCGTTAAGTCTAGTACCATACAGCTGAATTTCAATTGTTCTTCAAAAAATCTTGTACTAGACGATATCAGAGCTCTGTAGAAAGACTGTTGTTGGGATTTTTAGGGTTTCAAGAAGCGCTAAGGATGGCCAAATATGTTTGCTGGCAACCGGACCGGATAAAAGTTGTTTCCGAGGTACTGCGAGATCATCCAATAAGCATTGTCACCCATAAATAGAATGACCTGGATGAGTATACCTGAAAATAATTTCTTAACATTACAATGTGTTAAACGCATAGTTTAAATGGTAGACATTGAGCCACGAGTCCTTCATTTTATGTTTTTAATATGAAACTAAAACTGTTTATTATTTGTTTCTTTGTTACACTTTTACAATTGTTTATTTACGATTGAAGTTTCTACTTAACATTACATTATTATAATGCTACTCGCACTGACACACACACACACACACACACACACACACACACACATGTGCTGATTTCTATGTGTAATAAAATATAAAAAATACTCACACTATATGTTTTTATCGAAAGCTCGAGTCACTTAGAGCCCATGATTATATAAATAACTTTGATTTAATAATTAATTGAGACCACTAAGTGGTGGCTTGTAGACATTTATATCTAATTAACAAGTGGTTGTAAAAGTTGTTATATACATTCTTATTATAGGTATTCCTTTACGAGATCATTATTTACAACAATCTAGTGGATATATATATTAATTGCGATGTATACATACTTATATAGTGAGCTGTTATAATAAATAAATTAAGTATGAAAGACTACAAAAGAAAAAAATTGGCACGTGATCTTATATTATTAAACAAGCAACTCTTGTATATATATATTCTGAATCTCGGCAATGGCTCCAACGATTTTGCATTATATTTAAAATAATAGTATTAGAGGGTTTCTAAGGACGATAACTTGATCCAGCTAGGATTTATTGTAAGAAACTTTATCGAAAAAGAATACCGAACATAGCTCGGCCATCCATGTGCTAACAATATAGTTTCGAAAAGAAAAGTAGTATGGCATTAATTAAAATAGTATTAAAAACCACTTAATAGCATTTTTTTACTTTTCGAAAAACCGAAATTTTTAGCAGGTCACATCGAAGTTTTAGTTTGAAGAAGAAAATATCAAGAGTTTCGGAAGAACTCAGGGTAATAGTCAATGTTAAGCTGTATTGCCTTTAAGGGTGCTTTATCTTATAAGTTATACTACGTCCTTAATATATGCTGTATATCCGTATCTTCTTTCCATTCTATCGTCAGTGTTTGTTTAGCTTCTGCCTAATATTTACGTGACTTCTGACATAATCAAATATTGAATACTAGCTTTTACCTACAGCTCCACCCACATTTATTTCGTTTACCGCGGTAAAGTTTAATTTAGTTCGTGTCGTTCCTCAAGACTCAAAGTATTTCCTAGTCAAAATTTATTAACATCAGTAAAGCGATTTAACCGTGAAAACATAGCAAACAGATAGTTCCTTTTGAATTAATTATATTATTAAGGAGTAAAACCGATTAAAATAATTATTAATTTTATCTACATTAAATAATATAAATAATAATTACAAATTTCTTTTTCTTGTTTCAGCATCGTCACAAGCGCCACCAGGTTTCAACCTGCCAACACTAACCCACGTGGACAGAAACTGGTACGTTACGTCTTCGGATCCTATTGGTACCTTCGTCACCAAAGTGTACCGAGACAGTACTGGCGGTGACCCCGTTATCTTCGGTTTGGAGACCACTGGACCACCCGTGCCGTTCCATATTGACCCCCACACCGGGGTCGTAACTGTGAATGATACGCTGGTCGATAAGGTAAAGAATACCATTTATTCTAGTTCTATTAGAGTTTAACATGACGCTAATAATATTTACTACAGAAAATGACCATGTACAACATCGCAATCAGATCTTTTCTTGAGAATTTAAGTGCGGAGGTGACTTATAATGTACATAAGTTATGAATTTGTGGCTGATAGAATATTTCATGAATACATTACATAGATCAAATATTAATAGTTAGTTTGTTAGCGTTCTAAATACTTATAACTTTAATTTGGACATTAAACATTACAAGTATAATTCTTATCCAACATGCAGTATAATGGTTTGAAGAATTTTAACAAATACTACTTTACCAAACATATGCACCACTTATATATGCATTCTAATGTATTACTGAGATATTGAAATAATTTCTTAGTATTCCTAAGAAACATCAGATAACGATAACATGGTTTCCCTTATTTGGAATTATATCTAAGGTATTATGTCTATCGTGTTTTGATTTTCGAAAGTGTCTCTATCTGTTTATGTTTTCACGGTTAAAACGCTTCACCGATGTTAATGAATTTTGACAGGATGACGCTTTGATTCTTGAGGAACGACACAAACTAATCTTTACCGCGATAAACGAAATACACATGGGTGGGCTGTAGGTATAAGCTAGTATTTATCATCATCATCATCAACAACCTATAATGTCCCACTGCTGGGCTCTGATCTCCCCTCAGGAGAGGGTTAAAGTCATACCTACTTACGCTGGGCGTGTGCGGGTTGGAAACTGACAAGATAACTACGTACGTACGTACCTTATCTGAGAGTACCTTATATGCTAAGTAACCTTGCCATTGGATGTTAATAACCAAGCTTCACGACAGCGCGAATAAATAAATATAACGATAACAATTGCGGCCGACTGCTTCACGTGACCTCCGAATTACAGAGACGATGGTATCACGCCACCAGCGGTCACCCACCACTGACCGCATCGTGTGGCTTACCCTTAGTGATTGTTTCTGATCACCGAGTACAACTTGGCCATGAGCAATCATGAAGAAATTATTTTCTGAGGTTGACTTTAGAATAGTCACAGAATATTTTTTTCGAGGTCGTAAAAGCCATTTACTTTTCGATTATATCATCATCAGCCTATTGTAGTCCCCTGCTGGTCATATGCTATTTTTATTCCACGCCACTCTGATCGATGTTAAAAAGTTATATGTTGTGTTGTACGATCAAGAAAGGGAATCGAACCCATCCTGGGTTCGATTCCCGGGTTAGATTGCTGTTGGATTTTTCTTACAACATATTCTTAATAGTATCCCGGAGTGTGTGAGTGGGTATGTATTATGAACACCTAGACAATCGTCATCGGAAAGTCAGTACCCTCAAATATACTGTCAACTAGTTTAAGCTTCGAATTCAATTTACCCTCAGGGTTGCGAATGTCCGATACAAGTCACTTCCTGGAAAACTGATATTCAGTTAAAACGGTTGAACTAGCAGCCTACACAAATAGTCTTGGGATTAATAAAGGCTAGGAAGATCTTAAACTCAAACTGTTTTAATATATAAGTGATAAAAATACTAATAAATGTATTGTAAAGATAGATAGAAAACTCTATTTGTACACCGTATTACAGATTAAAAAGAGAGTACAGAAAATTACGAATGTATAATGTCCAAAGAGCGGCCTTATTGCCGAAAGAAATCTCTTCCAGGCAACCTTAGGATGGACTGAAATATATCGGAGAGACAGTAGTTGACGATGAGTGTGAGTGACAATTTGACAATGAAGTTTTGAAAAATTATAATTTTCTCATGAACATGACCAGAAACGCAAGTATATCTAGATATATTTACACATACATACAATATACATAAATATATATAACTACTCAATATATATATATACTAGTATGTACATGACTATAACTACTCAATTACACTAATATGTATAACATTTAAAATAATTATTCGAGACTAACTCGGTTATGATGTATAAAATTCCTAAACCATAAATCTATTTAATGTTTGCGCTTTCTTAAAGATTATCGATAATGCATTCCACAAGCGCACAGCTTAAACTGCAAAGGATTGGTCATAGAATTTTGTGGAACGTAGAAGCATCTCCAGTCTTAATTCTCGGATAAGTTGTTGTATTTTAAAACATAATAACTTACTGTCACCGGATTTTCAATTACAGCCTACTCTATTGCTAATCAATCAAAATATCTAAAATATTTGAGATTTTTATATCATGTTATCGAAATTCAGGCACTTGATAACATGTGATACATAATAAAATGAATATTGAACGCTATCTTTGATGAAACATAAATCAAATTTGATCGCTAATAAACATAGCCAATTTATAACGACATGTGATGTGCCTCTTATGGCTTGAATAAATTGATATTCTACTCCATAAATGAACGAGATTGATTATTTTGACTAAAAAAACGTCTATCAATTTTTTCAAATATCCTGATGTTCCTGTAGATCGATTATAATTTTAATTAATGTTTATATACTTATATATAAAATTCTCGTGTCACAATGTTAGTTACCGTACTCTCTTACAAATTTTATATGCATATCCAGTAGGTCTGAGAATTGGCTACTATCTATTTTTCATACCCCTAAATGATCAGAGTTGTTCATGCTTAGCATTTTTTTTAATTTTTGGACAAAACTTTTTGTTTTTATTTTTCTATAATATGACATTAAAAATACCTACAACTCTAAATTTTTACCCTCTTATCACCAACCCCTATTTTTTAATAGCCATTTATATTGTAAAATAACGTTTGCCGGGCAGCACACACACAAAGAGACATAGACATCAAACGTATAACACCGCTCTTATTACGCCGAGGGTTAAAAATGAAACCTTTTGGAAAAACGCCAATTAACTGAACGCAAGAAAGCCGTTGTGAAAGTAAACCTTAACTCCAAACAAAATATTTGAAGATAACACAGATATTTCAAGGCCATATAAAACAAGCAAAGAGTACAAATACGAATTTTTAAACACCACCCAAACGCTATCAAGTAAATTTCCGATTTTAACGGATCGTTAATTTCATAAATTAAACGTTTGTTTGAGGCATTAAGAGGTTCTGCTTGAGGTCAGGTCAATAAATATTGAAGCTGTGGGAATGATAACGACTGTTTCTAAGCGAAGTTTACCTTTTTTCTCTTTTTCAATTGCCGTTTTGGTTTCCACTTAAAGTTCCATTAACTAAAGTTATTTATGTTTATTCCTGAAGCTCGTCCTCCTCCTGCCTCTTATAATGTGTTTTTTGTCCAATTTATAAAAATAAATTTCGTTCCAGATACAGTAACTGAACAAAGAGAATGAATGAACAAAAAAGTACTAACAGTTTCGTGAATTAGCTTTGGAAATGCAAAGTTAATATCAATATTATCACAAATATGACTGTATAAACGTAGAACAGTAACTATTTTCACCTTCTTTAAAAATAAAGCCAACAATTGTCGTAAATCATTTAAAGAATAAATAATTTCCTCAGATGACTTCATCAAACATTCAAATGGATGCGTTACACTCTTATAAAGGCATACCTCGTTATAAACATCCAACGAGTACATATCTTTACAACTCTTATACAAAGGCTGTGATGCCATGTTCTGCACGTAGAACTTCTCTGATAGACCCATAGGAGGCGAGTTTCTGCGTAACGCCGTTGTCCTTTTTCTGTCCGTGCAGAAGTTTCCCTAGATATCACCTAATGGGGTAATAGGAATTTCTTTTCAAGCAAAGCTCGAAGCTTTGACAGTAATAAAAGCATAATAAAACACCGTGTACTTTTAGTCCATTCAAGTACAATACACCCACTCATCATGTTTAAATCTGATGGGTTGACTAACCGTGAGGGTATACAGGAGTTAAAAAAAATATTCATAAAACATACACTGATACTACAAACTCATGAATATGACTAATATACACTGATTTCAAATATTATGTATAAAATTTTTTAGGAAGTGTAATTAATTTTCTGCCTCGCACAACAAAACTATGGAATGAACTGTAGCCTGCGGTATTCCCGGAACAATACTACCTTCGAAAAATCAAAAAAAGAGCGTACTCCATTTTAAAAGGCCGGCAACGCATTTGTAGCGGCTCTGGTGTTGTGGGTGTCCATGGACGGTGGGAATCGCTTACCATCAGGCAATACGTTTCCTCGTTTGTTCCATATTGTATTTTAAAAAATCATTAGCAATGAATTATCTCACAACCGAGGTGATAAATTGAGAGTTCACTCATGAATATGATATACGATACGATTTGGAGAACGTTTTTATGGATGTGCCTGCCGAAGTGACTACTCCGAAGTGCCTAATAGAATTTATTATTTTACTATCAGATAGTAAATTTGCGTCTCCACTTATGTGTATATTGGTATTCAAAGTATCCATGCCAAATTTCAATGAAATCGGTGTAGCGATTTAGTCATGAAAGAATAACAGACAGACAGAGTTATTATCGAATTTATATTGTTAAAATATGGATAGGATGAACGTCATAATTTTATTAGTAATTTACTTTTTTTATTTTAGCTATAGAATTCGGTTTTTAGCAAAAATATTAATTCGAATGAATTTATGTGGAGCAGTTTGGTCAATATAAAATACATCATGACTCTTTATCCGCTACATATTATATTAATAATTAATATTATATTAGATCAGCTACAAATCTGATCATTGATAAGCATCTGACATTCTATGAGAATTTTCTCCGTGCCAACAAAAAAAGTACTATATTATACTTTACTAGCTTTTACGGCTAATATATAGTACAATGCATTCCAATAAATAGTGCAGCTCTTACAAAATTTTAAGCGAATCCATCACAGTAATAGAAAGTTTCTTACAAATTTTTATCCCCTGTTTTATCCTCTTAGGGGTGGAATTTCCAATTTTGTTTTCTAGAGCTTATTTCCATTATATAAAGAACCTACATGCAAAATTTCAGGATTCAAGGTTCAACGGCTTAGGCTGTGTGTTGATCTCTGGGTATCTTAGTCACTCACCTTCCTCTTTTATAAATATAGATTGAACACTGATCATGATAGGGTACTTGAGAGCAGTAATTTGTAGATATATAAAAATATGGTGTTCCTTAAGGAAAGGTATATTACCAGCAGTAAACTGTAATGGGCGACGACGAGGATGATGTAAAAATTAACACTGAATGGTAAATAATGAACTACACAGGCATCTGTGTTCTTTTGCACAGTATTCATTGTAATGTGTGTGTTTAATTGACTTCAATTTCACACTGATGATAGTGAATTAGCGTATCGAGTATCTTTGTTTTAATATTTCAATCCGTAGACAGTAATTTTTCGGCACGAGTTGGGCCGTCTCCCACAGAAAACCAGTATTTAATAAACTTTCATTGTCATTCATGAGTGAGGATACTGAAGCTCAAACTTTCTTTCCTAAAATGGGAGTATAGAGGGAACGGTTGTCATGCCCCTTCAAGGCAAAGGAATAATCATTATACCAGGTGGGGTGTTCATGCCTGGCGAGCAGCGGCCAGATGGTTGATGTTGGGAAGTTGTAATATGCTATTCGGTGCGAGTACAGTATACGTATACATTCTAGTATATATAGTATATATTTTAAACTGCGATGCAGGATAAGTATCATATTCATGATCTTTAATATATACCACTGTACTAGCACTGCTCCGTTTGGGAAGTCGCCATAAGGGATTGAAGAAAAAGAGAAGTAATGTTTTCTTGAATTATAAATATTATTGGGCAATGAGTGTATTACATGGGGAGACCCTTCTCGTTTGTCTTCTGGTACCATAACATAATGCGTAATAGAATATGATAATAAATACAAACAATACAAAAAAAACTAAAAACATACAAAAAGCCCACAGATCTCGTGCCTCTCACGACCTTCGGATACTTTGAAAATTAATCGAGGCAAAAATTTTCCTTTTTTGACCATTTATTTTACAATAATTTATTATATTAAACATGGTTATGTTACAACAACCTTAAATAAATAATTCCATGTCTAAAACACGCAACATTCGGTTTACAATACGGAATGAGCGCTCTCTTACGCGCGCAATCAAAATTTATGCCGCGTAAAGGGCACTTTCCTGCCTAGATCGTAATAGATAGAGAGGTCCCGTTTATTACTAAACATAGCCCAACTCAGTACCCCGAGGACTTTTTTTCATTTTTTGATATCGATTTTCGTTTTCCAGAAATCGACGATTTTACTTGAAAAGACATCTAAGAAACGTCGCATTTTTCGAAAAAAAATCTTATATTTTCAATTTCTATTTGCCGTCCTGTAACCCTTGCCGAGAAATATCTTTAGATGCCTCAGTCTTCCACGTAACCATAAACCTCGTAATACTGTTTCAAAATTACACTATGTCTGAAAATAGGTACCCTACTGAAGCGATCGAAAAACATTTTCAATTTTAAAGAAATACATCGATTTTTTTGAGCGACTGCCTCCTTGGTCCGTAACTGCCGATTAAGAGGTCTCGAGTCTGATTTCCGAGTCGGACTGCTGTTGGGTTTTCTTATTAGCAGCCCGGAGTGTGGAAAATGGCGGTGTTTCTCGCTCTTGGAGAGCACGTTAAGCCGACAGTCCCGGTTGTCATGAACACCTACGACAATCGTTATTGGAAAGTCAGCACCCTCATATATACTGACAACTATATTTGAGAGTCACCCTCAGGGTTGCGGAGGTCTGATGGCGTCGCTCCGTGAAAAAACTTATATTCGGGTAAATACGATTGAACTAGTACCCGGCCACAATTAATACTGGGAATAATAAAGGTTAGGAAGATGATGATATCGATTTACGGTCCCAGGTTAATATGGATGGAAGGCTGTGGTGACAGTAAAATAGTGAGACACTTGTGGAAACAAAAATTCATTTTGAATAACACCTTTCTTAAAAAGGTGCGACGTGCAAAGCAAATATATGAGAATGTGTATCCAAAAATTTGGTTTCACTGTGTGGTTATCCACAGCAGACAACATTTTCTCACGGGGTTTATTAATCGCTTGAATGATAATAAATCTGCTCGTCACGCTGACTTAAATGACATGACTTTAATAGAATCGTTGTGCGTTTTATTTTGGTTTTACCCCACTCTGAGAGGAACTTCGGTCCAAGTTTTATATTCTTTCATAAAAAATGATGATTCCTGCAGCATTGTAATGAAAGCAAAAATGTCTCTTTTAGGACACTTTTTAAATAAATTGATTTATTTAACAAACAGATATTTAATTCATTGTTTTATATTTTCAGGAGAAAAAGTCATATTCACTATGGGTAACTGCATACGACGGCTCCATACCCCAAAAAACTGAAGTATATGCAACTGTCACAGATAAATCAGGCCAGAGACCTAAACTACCTCACCCGCCACCTATAAGATTCCCGGGGTACCAGCACGAACCTTTCCAGCCAAACTTCACAAGAACCACTCAAAGCACAACCAAAGAAATATATCAACAAGCAATTGATACAACCGTACCTGAAACAACGATAATAATTCCTACATTAAGTCCTCCGAAAACTCCTGATGACATTCCCAAAGTTGATAAAGATATTGAAAGTAATGATAAAAATAAAACCTCGGTACCTCGTGAAGAAACTTTGACAAATGAAGTGCCTTTGACGGTGATACCCCTAGTCGCTATTGGTGGTTTGGTTATTATTGTGGCTGGCGTGGTACTATTTATTTGTAAGAAGAACAATACACAAAAGAAGGATAAGAAAAAGGATGACATGGTATGTAAAAGCAAAATATTTATCACATTTATCACACATATTCATACACATTCACTCTAAAATCTAACATAAACGGCAACTTAAGGTTTTGTTTTAAATGTAGGCTATATCAACACTAAAAGTAATAAACAAATTATAAAATTTAGACACATTGTTTACATAACAATGTGTCTAAATTTTTTATAAAAATTTAATTTAATTAAAAATTTGTATTTGTAATTTTTTTTAAAAAAATTGTTCATTCCATGAAAATTGCACTAAATTTACATCAAATAGAAATGTAAATTCCAATGTCTTTTCAATTCTTTAAAAATAAAAGTTTTATGACTCAGCCTTTGAACTTCTCCCTTTGGTCAAAATGTTATGCTTTTCATTATTCGATTTCATAAAATAAATGCAGTTACTTCTATTATGTAGTTTCTGTCTCAACTTGTAAACTTCATAATTCAATTAATGTGTTATAAGTGTGTCATCATGTGTGTGTTGTACCAAAGAACAATTTTCCGAAGGTATGTCTTAATTGGCACCGGCTTTTACAGGCTTTACCAGTATCATAAAATCACATATTTCCATTAACTCCAACATTTTCTAACCAATGTAGTGGTACCATAGTTTAATCTAAAATATTCATACACATATATTCATTTGTTCCAAAAATTCATAAGTTTCATTCTTCTTATCTCTGTTGTTCACAGAGCAAAGACTCAAGTGGGATCGTTCTAGAAGACGCTTCTTTCAACCTGTGGAATCACCCAAGAGCAGACTCCAACAGATATGAATCTTGGGATAATAGTCACTTACAGGTCTGTCTTGACCGATTCCTGCTATTAAAACTAAACTCCTCACATTTATTGACTAATCTTTAATGAAATAACTTGGTAACTTTGAAAAAAAAAACTTTGCATATTTTAAAAAAATCCAGTAATGTATTAAACTAGTAGAAATATAGCTTAATATTTTATCGCTTGTTTATATACTATTTATTACTACGTAAAGTATTGTATAATTTATTAGATTTGATACACCTACACGGTACAATTAAATCCTTAAGTTGCCGCAAAGTTATTTTAATGAGAATTTATTTCAGTTTCAAGTCATTTAGAAATTGAATTAGAAGAAAGGAATCTAGCCACGTAAACCCCTTTAAAGAGTTAAGTTACAATAGACGCGTGTTAAGTTTCAGATCTTTTCAATCCTGTTAAAACATTAACACTGAAAATATTTTTATAAGTTTTAATTCAGTTAGAAAGAGTTAAATTCAAGTAGTTAAAGAGTGATTAAAGTTGATTATAAGTTAGGTATGTTAATTAAACTAATTGCTAATATTTAATTATACCCTACTTTTGATACAGCGTTTCACAACAAATAATATACCATTCAGAATTTTTTATTACTTAATTTAAGTTATGTAATAAAATAACTTTAAATTTTGAAAATCTAAAAACAGTTGATTTAGATCTGTGGTGATTATATACATTAAATAAACATATTTTATACATATTGTGTGATTGTTCCTGTTGTACCATTTCTTACTATATATATACAATAAAGATAAATAAATAAAAAAAGTAAACCTTAACACTTATTACACTTAGAATATTTCTTTCAATTAAACCTATTTATATATTTCAGCTATCAGAAGAAACATCTATATCAAAAGATGATCATCCTCCTGACAAATGGGAGTTCCCTCGACACAGACTTAAAATTTTTCATATAGTTGGAGAGGGTGCATTTGGTCAAGTTTGGAGAGCACAAGCTATTGATATAGCTGGTAAGTAAACTCTACCGTTAACGAATCTTCCATAAGATTTAGCTAAACTGTTGAAAGAATAAAATCGATTATGATTAGAAGACCGATTAAATTTAGGATCGATTAAGATGTCAGATTAATCAATGCTTAAATTCGATGATGATCTCGTAAGCGTTACCACCACCACTTCTTAGGTTACTCTGTGACTTTAGCCTGAACTAGCACTATAATATTTTTTTGTAAGTGAAGCTAAAAGGTACTAAAAGTTTAAATGAAACTGTTTATAGCTGCATAATGTAACTCTGTCTTCCGTCATTACGTTATGCGAAGAGATCAAGGAATAAGCAAATTATATATGCTATCGGATACTTTTCACTGGGCGACCGTGGGGTGGTTATATCGGATGTTCGATTCAGTTCCAACATACGGTCTCACCCATATTCGCCAAGGGGTAGCGAGAACCGTTTAAAAAGCTATCTTACGGCAAAAAAGAATTCTTAGTTACATTTAACATACCCCTCTAAAAATGTTGATTTTAAGCGACTTTAATTAAACAAAGAAAAGTATCCATGACGCTATTTTTATTAAAAACTAGTTCAGAAAACTGAATCAGACTTACAGATTTTAATACAACTGTTATAACAGTGAGAAACTTTGATGTACAATTTTCATTTTATAAGGTAGAGAGATATTATAATACACTACGCGTTGATATTAGCATTGGCAGGGGATTCAATAACGATAACTCAAGATCAAAGCTCCTTCCAGAAGCCTGTTATTGTATTCACATACTTCTTAAAGCAATTTTGTATCGTGTTAAGTGCCCTTGCGTGCCAGAATTACGTGAGCACCGATTTCTACGAGTTGAGTTTATGGTGGAAAGCTGGCTTTCTGTTTAGGGTTTGGTGTCCTGTATAAATACTATCATAATTTGGATCCCTACTCTGCAAATACTGATCAGTCTGCAAAGCAGTCTTGGTGAGACTTCAGTCAGCACTAAACTCAACTGTAGTTGGGTGTGTTTCTCAACCCTTAGTTTTCTGCTTCACGAGTTCGCTCTTATCTAGGACCTAGGAACCATTGGTCAAAAAAATAAACTATCTTAACAAAAAACAAACACCGCCCTGGCGCGAGTCGGACTTGCGCACCGAGGGTTCCGTACAAACATATATAATATATCCGTAGGTATATTATATAATGTAACTGCGATAGAACCCCGTGGGTTTCGACTACCTTGCGAGTGTTGAAAATTTGCAGAATAAAGGGCTGTTTTTTTTATTGCGTTGGATTTCTAGTTCATTTTTATAGCTTCAAGGGATAGTAGACTTGAGTATTTGACATGAATTTCAGCTTAACCCCCACGCGTTCCTTAGAAAAAGGGTCTTGATAGGCTGACAGACAGACCCAGCCCGTCATCCTCGAGTGGGCAGGGCGGCAGCACGGGACCCTTTCCTTCCGACTGACGCAGGTGCTTTCCGGGCACGGTTGTTCCGTGAAGTACCTGCACTCGGTCGCGCGGAGTGAATTGAGTCCCGCCTGCCACCACTGCGACTGCAGTGAGGACTCAGCCCAGCACACGATGGCGGTGTGCCCCACTTGCGCGCCGCAGCGCCGGGCCCTCACTACAGTCATCGGAGAAGATCTCTCGCTGCCGGCCGTCGTACGTTCCATGGCCGGCGGCGAGAGTAGTTTTACCGCGGTCGCGACCTTTTGCGTGGAAGTCATCTCGCAGAAGGAGGCGGCGGAGAAGGCCCGGGAGGACGACCTCCATTCGGACCCGATCCGCCACCGGCGAACAGGGCGGCAGAGGCGGGCCTTCCAGCGCCTCATGCCGCCCTGAGTGGACCGTGGATGGGCGGGACGGGTTTTCCCCCCATCCGCTTCACAGGCCAGCCGCGAGGGGGCGACGTTACGCGTGTGCCGTACGTCGCCTAAATTGAGAGTTTACCATCAGACGACGGAGCCCGCTTCAGTGCGGGCAGGCGCTGGGAAGGGTCCGGATGGCGTAAGAAAGCGGTTCCCGGATCTCTCCCGTGTCAAGCGCAGAGTGGCACACCGTGGTGTTTTAGTGCGAAAAGGCATTCCACCATGTAAAAAAAAAAGGCTGACAGACAACAAAGTGATCCTGTAAGGGTTCCGTTTTTTCTTTTGAGTTACGGAACTCTAAAAATTATTTCTAAGAAAGATTGATGAAAATTTCCCAGATATCAGACGAAGTACATCTGTAAGAATATCAATTACCATAATCTGCAATCTCTTAGGGGTATTCTTAATCCGAACAATAAAAATACGGGGTTTTAGGGCGAGTATTTTAACATTAGTAATTAATGAAAACCTCTAGATATTATTCGTTTTGACCCAGATAACTGAACCCACAAGAGAAATTGTCCGAATACAAATTAACATTTGCAGTTAATATATTAATTTTATTTTACAGCCGGTTTGCCTGTCTCGATTAATATAATTATTTCATTTAATTTAAGGAATATATCAATCCGTCGACGTAGTAATAATGCCCGCCTGCCGTAGCTCAACAGTTGATGTTGGGATTGTACCCGCGTATCTAATATGTTAATCGATACGAGAACTTTAATTCCACGACACAGGACTGTTTGTTACAATATAGATTAATGAAAATTCGTTGGATGGCTTTAAAGTGTGTTTTTGATTTGTTAGATGTTGATATTAAAAATGCTTTTAAATTAACCCTTCAAGGGTTAATTTAAAAGCAAGCACTGACTATAGTAATATATTATTAGAAAATGTTAGATTCTTTTACCTGAATACAAATATCATATGCTATCCTATTTTTCTTATCCTATTTTTAGTAACAAGGCTTCAAAGACTTATCTCTCCCCGACGTATTAATAGATAACTTTTAATCTGGTATAGAAATACATATTTATATACCTCGTATCAGATAACAACATCAAAAGCGTATAACAGACAACTGCTCATAGACCTATTTTTAGTTACCAACCTGAATTGTCAGCGCCAAAACTCTTTTATGTTTTGGCGCTGACGAGACAGGTTTGTATAGGGCTAGCTTCAAAGTTTTCAATCTCTTTGCTGTGCTGTCATCCAGCGTAGCTTGGTCCCTTAGTCGCTTCTTACAACTCCTATGAGAAGAATATTTAGTCCGTCACCACGCGGATGTTACATATAACATCATCGTCATCAGCCTCTTGCAGTCCACTGCTGGACATAGACCTCTTCAATTGCACGCCATTTGGTTCGATTCTCCGCTTCTCGCATCCAGCTCCTGTCAGCCGTCTTGCGCAGATCATCACTCCACCTGGCCTGTGGACGTCCCAAATTACTGCATATATATTAGCCTAATATAGTTACCTAAATAATTTACGAAGTTACCGTGGGAGAGCCACATTTTAGCATGATGGGGCCGTCTCGATCGGAGTGATACCAGAGCCTCACAGGAAACCGATGTAAAACAGCGCTTGCGCTTTGTTTCACCGAGCGAGTGAGGATACCGGAGGCCTATACTCTAACCCCTTCCCCCAGACCCCTCTCCATTCCCAAAAGGCCGATAACACACTTGTGACACCTCTGGTGTTGCGGGTGGGCGATACGTATGGTAGTTTTCCGATTTTCCGATTCAATTAAACATTGCCACAAGTTAATTCTGCTTGCGATTCGAATGAAGGACTCCATAAAAAATATTTCTTACTTAACTATGTTGTAACGGAGGCGCAAGGTCTTGAATCCTTATGATATGTACCAAGTTAATGTAATATTATACATATAAGTACACCTGGTCTTATCTCATTAGTCAAGTAGCAGAAACGCCAGACTTGTCTTGTCCATCATATTACATAGATCATGGGTGTGTGTGTGTGTTTGTGGGTGTATCTTTGTGTAATTGTATTGTAACACCTCATTGTACAACCTACATTCGCAAAAAAAGATTGATCAATTTAATATAATTCCTTTAAACGAGCAATTCTTGTATGTAAATACGAATCTCGATTCATGATCAACGATTTCCATGAAATAATAAATTTCATGCAATGGATTTCAGCGGCAATAAATCGATCTAGCTTTATTTTAGAACATTTACCAAAAAAATCCAAGCTGAGCTGTGTCATGCAGGTAATATTTTATAGTGCGTGGTAACGATAATCACACGACATTTAATTGATTATTTTCTTATTTCATACTGGCTGTATTCGGCGGTGCTATCCGCGGCTTTTGCAGTTGTTAAACACTGTTGTTGTAAAATAAAAGTAGCTTGAACTACTTCTTATAATATTAATTATCTGCTGTCAGAGACAAAATTCTGAAACTGATTTTTTATGAAAAGTATCGTATATACCTTCATATGACTTTAGTAAAAAGCTGTTAATTTAAAATTACAAACCCTTTTTTTTAACCTGGAAATCGAACCCTAATAGCACGTTTAGTTGAATCTTCACAAGTAGTAGTCTTGAAGTGTTTGCTTCAATTTCATTTATTTGTATAGATTCAACTAAAAGCGGCATTAAGTTTCGTTTTCCGGGTCACACCATATATTTGTATGATCTGCAAATATTAGCTTCGGTTTTTGGTTGTACCCTTAAAATGAATGGTATATATGTATTTATAAAAAAATGTATAAATGTCTATATGCGTTGTTTAGCGCCCATAATACAATCTGGTTTGGAAACAAATGGCACAATGTGTCAGATGCCAAAAATACTATTAATTACAATAATTTATTATATAACGTACAGTAACTGTATATAAATATATAATATATAATTTTTGCATGGGCCTGCCAAATTTACTCTTCTCTGCCTGATGGAAAGCATAAGCAAAATTCAAAAGCGGTGGTCACCACACTCAATGCAACAATGCAGCATGGTTTTAGTATTTAAACGTGTATTATTCGTGAATATAGTTTACATAAATAGATTTTATTATAGAACGGCTCTTGAAACAAGATTCGTTGAACGTTAATCAAGTGAGTAAAAATCAGTGTATAACTTATTTTAGAACGATTTTTATGTCAATTTCTTACTTTTTAGGGAACAAACGTATTTTACGATGATGTTTCTGATAACAACGAAAGATTTCCTTTACCTTATTTTATTTACGTAATAATTATATAAAATATACATTTCAAGTCACTATAATTAACATTAATTGATATTCAATTAAATTAAAATACACATTCAACCATTTGTTTCAATTAATATCTCCAACAACCTTTTCGTTTCAAACAAAAATATAACATTATTTTATTTAAATATGCATCTAATTCGACATGACAAGTATTGATAGCAATTTGTACGTTCTGATGGAGATATTATCTAGTTATTTCTATTTAAATATTTATAATATTTAATTTAGGGTGAGTTACTTCTAGTTGTTATATTTACATGATTACACTAGTCATGAACTAATAACTAATAATAAATAAGTTACATTTATTAATTATATTTTGTATAATATAATTTGATGCGTGACATGGAATAATAATTTCGTTAACGCAGAAACGTAACTGAGAACAGGCTGTTGGGCTGAGATTGATTACTGCTAGTAGTTTCAGTTGAGTGCAACTTAAAACGCATTCTACAATAAGAGCGACGCTTGAATTTGATGTGAACTTAAAACTAGTTTCAGCTGTTCAGAGTTAAACGCCTTTTAAAATACGAGCCGTAGTGATGCTTCTGCCTCTGGCCTCACACTCACCGACGTAACACGACAACATGAACGCACGAATGCTGCCATTAAAAGGTATATATTCTGTGTGAGGGTAATACCGCCCCAATCGAGCCGGCCCCGTTCGTTATATATTAAAATAAAGAACAACATTCTCTATTGTATAATTTATGTACCTTTTTTAAGATCCGTTTAGATTTATACAAGATCATTTTCGAAGTATTGGTTTTCGCTTACTCAAAATTTTTTCATGTTACTTTACGACATTTGATTGCCGCCCTAAGGCATCTTTTATCTCAAAGATCGACTCAAGTTCCTTCATGATGTTCATGAACGTCGTATACGTCTAAGGATATCTGAAAATAAAAGAAGATTACGCGAGATTTTATCGGTTACCCTTTAAGTTAAACTTTAAGTTAAAGTTTATAGATTTTTTCTAACAAAAGAACAAAAAAAAAAACCTATTGTTTTAAACTTCTGTCACATACTTTTATCTGTGATTAAAATATTCAATGAGCAACAATGAGTCTGAAAATATGTGTGACCTTAACCTAACTTCTATTGCGTAAAATTTATGTAAATGAAACCAAACTTGGCAATTCCAGCCTTTCAGCTTTCTCTTGTTTTCGTGTTAATCGTATCAGAATAATGCGGGTTTATGCTTAACTTGTACAATTAAAAGTACCTACAGACCAATAATGTGAAGAGCACTTTGCTAACTAGATACTACAATATATTTTTACTTCTATTAAGCCTATAGCTTAAGTCCGAAGCTAGATAGAGTAGCCTATGCCCATCCCTAAAAATTGAATCATCTCTAAACCTAATTTCGTGAAACCGTAACAAATACACAGAGCTACTTTCTAATTTATGGGATTAGTGTAGATTATTAAAATATTTTAGGGTGTTAATCATATTTCATGTTGGGTCTCAGATAAGATTAGATGATTTGTTTTAAAGATAGTTAATATTAATATTAAGTCTATAAATATTGTTCATAATCTATTGAACTAACTCAATAAACGATACCTGAATGACCAAACTGCTACATTTTTTTTTGGTGAATTTTCTGCAAAAGAATAGCTCGATCGATTTATCGTCCCTAAAACCCACTGTATACTTAATTTAATGAAAATCGTCGGATCTGTCGGCTTCGGTATTCCCGGAAAAATACGACCATCAAACCTTCAAGAAAAGAGCGTACTCCTTCTTAAAAGGCCGGCAACGCACTTGTGACGTCTCTAGTGTAATGGGTGTCCATGAGCGACGGTAATGTTTACAATAAGGTGATAAGTCAACACGCTAAAAAATCTGTTTCCGAGATCCAGATTATATATATTTATAATATAATTTGAAATAAGAATTGCTCTTATAATGTTTAAAGGTTTTTATTAGTTAGATACATATTCTGTTTTATAGGCAAGAAAGGAGAACAGACGGTGGCAGTGAAGACTCTGAAAGAAAACGCATCAGAAAAGGAAAAAATAGACTTGCTGCAAGAACTTGTAGTCATGAAGAACTTAGGCTATCATCCGAACGTCGTTCAGTTAATTGGCTGCTGTACTGAGAAGGTTTGACAATAATTAAATATATTCTTAGACATGTCTTCTTCTCATCGGTCTACCGCAATCCACTTCTGGACAAAGGCCTCTCCAATTACACGTCACTTTATTCAAACCATGAAACAATATAAATTTATTCTCCATTGTATAAATTTCAAAACACTGCCTAAATTCCACTTTTTGGCATGTTAAGTTTAGAACTCACACCCACATTATTATACTGATAAACTTGGCTTGAAGAAAATTTAAAAAATCAATTAAAGAAAATATTGAACCAGTTACATACTTAGAATTAAGTAATTCGTTATATATTTATGAACTTGTCACAGGAACCTACACTTGTCATTATGGAGTTCGTGAGTTTGGGTAAGCTGCAACAATTTCTTCGAGATTCAAGAGCAGAACGACATTATGGAAATACCCATGGTAGTCAATTCCTGACATCACAAGATCTCACAAAGTTCGCATTCCAAGTCGCTAGAGGAATGGAATTTCTTAGTTCACAAGGAGTAAGTATAAAATTAACATTTAAAAATTACTGTAATTCTTAAAACAAAATGTGTTCAGAAGTTAAATTCCAAAGTAAGAAAATTATTACCAACTTTCGTTACACTTATATTATTAAGTCAATTAAACATTCAAGTTCAGACAGAACTTCTTCGACGAATGAATATTTGGTGAATTCAAAGCAGTCTTTAAATTATTCGGACGACATACAGTCGGCATTTCGCGGCCAAAACGGAATAGTTTAATATATTCAATTTTGAATGCATCTTCTTTAATAATTGTTGAAAGCAACTCTATAGATTGATGCTCTATATGGTTCTTTTTGTGTAATAGAAAGGCAAACGAGGAGGCGAGAAATTTAAAAGTACTTAGTGCTTTTTTAGTCACATAAGGAAATTGCGAATTGCACCAGAATTAGAGGGAGGTCCTCGCTTATAAACAGATGAGGGTGGAAATCAAGGAAAGAATCGCTTAGCATCGGTTTGTTGTGAGGCCGGCCGAACCACGTCCTCAAGAATCATGTGTTCGATAAATCGAAAGTCGACTAAATGATTAATTGGATGGGATTTATTGCAAAACAACCTTTTGTCGCCAAACACTTCTGCGACTGTACAATTCATCAAATATTTATTAATCGATGGATTGCTCGTTCGAATAAGTTTTAGTATAACTTCTGTAGCATGGCCCTTCCTCTTGGTTTTAATTATTTCATTAAAAAATAAAATATTGCCTGTCCTAAAATAAAATACTATGATTTGTGCGAGATTTGTATGCAAAATGTATTGTTAAAAAATCTAAATCAAACTGTGTAAAGTTAATATAAATGTGTATTTTCTCGTATAATGTTGATTTTTATGAATGACAGAGCGTAAAAATTAAGGTTTGACGTTCAAACATTTATTTTAAAAGTTATTACTTTAGAAAGGAACATTCCCATTTATTGGAAGTTTTTGGTTAATTTTTTTTATTACACAGAATTTTTTTATTCTAAATTATTTTTGGCTTTATGCGTTTGTATATTTCTTCTTGTTTTCTTAAAATCTGTGTGGAGGTGATTTTGATTTTCAAACGACTAAAGTTTGTATCAATTGCTACTTATAATTTTTATTTCAAAATCATATTTGTCTTTCACTTTTATTTATTTAGTATTTGTCTATGATTAAATACGTATTTGAATGTTAATGCTGAACTATGTTTGCATATATGAAAAAAATAATTACAGCAATATTCTTTTAACGGTCTACACAGTTTGTACTATTTCAGTCGTCTAGTATTTAATTTATCTAAGGTTTCACAGTTTTAATCATAAAATACTACATATTAGGATTTTCTGTAATTGGGTAACAAACATTATTTTTATTTGCAGATAATCCATAGAGATTTGGCGGCGCGCAATGTGCTAATTACTGAGGATCGCGTTTGTAAGGTGGCAGATTTCGGGTTTGCAAGAGATATTGCAGACACTCATGTCTATGAGAGAAAAAGTGATGGCAGACTTCCTATAAGGTAAACTATTATTTTATGTAAATTAAAAGATTAAAACGACTACTGTAGAGATCATCAAACATTATATTTCGACTGACTCGGCGGCGCTGTAGATACTATGGTTACTAGGCAACTGATAAAAATACGTATATATTTTAGTTTACTTTTATAAATACGAACATATTATACAAAGAAAACACCCAAAGTCCGAAACAAATATCATACAAACGTTTTACTGACTGCCTCGTTGGCGCAGTGGTAGCGTATGCGACTGCTATGCCTGACGTCTCGGGTTCGATTCCCGGGTCGGACCTAATCTTTGTATGACCTACAAATATTTGTTTCTGAGTTTGGGTGTTTTCTATATATCATATATACATATGTATTTACGAAAAAAAAGATGATGGCATTGTGTTATATGTACGAAATTTACCATTTGGTCCGATCTGGGAATCTAACCCGACTCCTCAATCACTCAAGCAGTCGCGTATGCTACCACTGCGCTATCGAGACAGTAGACTAAGGATGTAGACCTTCTCTATTCAGCATAATAACAAAGTTAAAACTAACCTTCAACCAATCTGTTTGGTCAATGTCATGTGAAAATGTAGCGATAATCTTTACTCAGCTTGATTTAGAACAAAACGATCCAGGTATGCATTTAAAATGTATGGTATGTTTTAAAACTTTAAAACAAAATTTCTCATCGTGTTAAACCGGCTTCATTACAGATGGATGGCGCCAGAGTCTCTATACGACAATATATTTAGCGTCAAATCTGATATTTGGAGCTTCGGGATCCTACTGTGGGAGATCGTGACTCTTGGCTCCACACCTTACCCCGGGCTCTCTGCTAACGAAGTCATGAAAAAGGTATTACCAATTTACAAATTTGCACTTGCTTTGTCAAACATTACTGTCGTTAACTAATAATTTTCTTTTCTACAGCTTCCTAAGTCAACTTTCTCTTGATTGATTTTGATGAATGCAAGGCAAATTTGCTTAACATAAATTATTTGTTTATTATAATAAGCATTCTACATACATTTAGTAAATATGAGTCGATGTTCGGTGTGGTTAAAGGACACAATAGAATGTTTAATTTCATTAAATATAACTTATTAATATCACTTGGGTACATTAGGTATTCGATAAAGTATATGAAAAAAAAAAAACAAAATAGATAACAAGGAAGTCTGTATGTCTGTCTGAAATAGACATTGCATTATTCTCTAAATCAGTTATTGAGCAATAATAGGCCTGATCCTACTCACCAAACTATTGCTTACGCAAGTCAGGGTAACATACCCGTTACTCCAATTGTCTGTAGCCTTTAATTGTTCTCCATATTATAGCTATGTAGTCCATATTATATATATATAACTTACTTACTCACCGAATATGGAGTTATAAAATTAAAATAATTGTAAACAACAGAAATGAAACGAACTTTTCCTATTACGTACTATGAATTTCATCCCTGTATGGCATTGTACAAGTTCAGTAAACGCCTACCTTTGAACATTAAGTGAAATTGTTATGGAACTAGCTTTTATTAAAATCTTTTGTGATAATGTACGGTTGTATAAAACAATAACAAACCTTTACCAATCATTGAAAGTTTCAACTAGATGGGTTGTGTTGTGTATAATTACAGGAACATTAAATGAACGTAACTCGTGACTGCAGTTTTTTTATGGAATAGGAGGCACACGAGCAGACGTATCGCCTGATGGTAAGCGATTACCGCCGCCCATGTGTACCCGCAACACTACGTGCATTGCCGGCCTTGAGGAATGGGGAGAAGGATGAGGGGAAGTTTTACCGCGCTGGCGCGATTCACAACGGTTTTCTGTGACGCCGTGGTATCACTCTGGTCGAGCCGGCCCATGCATGCCGAAGCATGGCTCTCTCTTAAGAAAAGTGAACATTACCTTTAATATTTCTGAAATACTCGTTTTCTTTTCTAAAAGAAAATACAGAAGATTTATTAACATCAAAAGGCATTACTGAAAGATGTGCTCTAGCCTAAGGCTCTCCACAACAACTGATCCTATGCTGCCCGCGATATTTTTTATACTAGTCTTGATCATATAATTCTTATTAAATTTTTTGCCAGGTCATTGAAGGTTATCGCCTGGAAAAACCCGAGCACTGTCATCGGGAGCTTTACAATATAATGTACTACTGCTGGGAGGCCGAACCAAATGCGAGACCAGATTTTACGGACATCGTACTTCGATTCGAACCTCTTATCAACAAGGACATGGACTACATTCAACTAGAACGGTTTCCAGACCATTCGTATTATAACCTGCAACATTTAGACGGAGAAAAGCTTTGATAGTTCTTTTTCGTAGTAAAAGTCTGGAAATTTGAGTATAAGTAAAAAAAAAATACGCTTTCCAAATTAAGATAAATTTATCAAAGCAAAACTGTATTCAATTTAATGAATGTTGATATTATTTTAAGTTTTGCTTTTCATACATTCCTGGTCTGTAAATTGAGGAAAATTTTGTTTATTAAATGGCGTATTCTAGATTTTTTTAAAAATCGGTTAAATGTTAGTCAAAAGAACGCTGGAAGGGTTCTGTATCATTTCAAGCTTCAACCTGTTGCCATTATTGATATCTAGCAAAATAAACGGCAAAAATTCACGTTTGTTGTTTAAAAGGCTGTTAAAGCGTCAACAGAATTCCATAATCTGAGAAAATTTTAACTGTCTGACTATCACGGTTCATAAGATGCAGCTTGGTAACAGACAAACGGACGGACGGACCAACAGATAGACAGCGTAAAAGGGTCCCGTTTTTATGCTCTGAGTAACCCCAACAAAATATAATTTTTAAATAAAACTTTCTCATAATTATGTTTTTCAGAGTGGAATTACTGTGTTTGTGGTAATTTTTGTTTGAAAAATGATATTTAATTACTAATGTACCATGTAGTAACCGAAAAGAATTGCAAAATAAGTTTATGTCGTGGTGTAAAGGTAAATATTTCTCATTTCTTGTTCCTTAACTTTTTTATTGTTTTTTGTCACGGAATATTTATCTCACACCAATACATGCTCGTCGGAGCGTTTGGTAGATAACAATGTATATTATGTTTTCACTTAAGTGAATGTACAAAACTTTATGGAAATAAAGATTTCTGAATATAATCTCAAAGATAAATATAGATATAGAAATAAGCATCTATCTATATTTGGATAAAAACTGTACATGCAAAAAAAAATCTCTTGAATCTCAAAACTTGTTGAATAGTTTTATACTTTATAAATTTAATAAAGTTAAAATATACATTCTTTTTCTTATATAACTGAGAAATCAATCTGTAACATAACTTTTACATATTTTACTTCAGTAAGATTATAAATTTCAATATTGTATTAAATTTTTCTGTTACAAATTACTCAATAATATAATGGAAATAGTAACGTGAATTAAGTAGCAAAATAGAAATGCTTCGAACAATCACAGAAATGGCTATATTTAAATAAAAAATGTTAGATTTTAAATATTTAATCGTTCATTTGATTTAATTGAGTCCTTATCCAAAAACACTATACGCATTGATGCTTCATTTCGACAACAAAATGTAATATGTCACTCACAATTTCGATACAGAAATTTCATGTTCATTTGTTGAAATATTATTATAAATTGTACTTAAATAAATGTATTTTAACTATTTAATGGGCAATTTTGTAAATAAATACGATAGTTATAAAAGCAGGTACCTATTACATGTAAGAATATAACACATTCAGTTTTCAGGCAGTACATAGTATATTTTTCTTTTAGAAATATTTTTTTAACATGCATATATTGTATTTTGATATTGCTTTACAGTCCACACAATGTATTGAATATAATCTATAAAATATATTATTTCTTTAAAAGAGACAACCGACATTAAAATAATTTGTTTGCAATAATAATTATTAAGATACTGTTAGGGACTAGTCTTTAGATTAGAAATCAGTTAATTGATAGAAATGTATATTACGTAGTTGTTGCTGTATTAAAAATGATAAAAATGTACAGTTATTTTAAGCTGATTATTTTTTTTCTTTTGTAAGTCTTCAAAACCATACAATAAAGATCCGATGTTTTGTTGTATAAATAATTTTAATTTAGAAATATCCTTTTTCTAAGATTGATTACAGTGAGATTTACTACTACGAAGTTCTATAAAACCAAAAAAACACTATTTTTTTTTGTATGGGCGGATGACTTTTAGTCCATAGTTACTATTTATTGTCACTTCTAAAATAAAGGTTATAAAACCACCAATATAACCCATGGCCAATGCTATAAAACCGCCCTGTAAATGTTTCATTGATAAGGAGTTAACGTCATGACTTTTTTGCATTAAAATTCTCAACAAACGAGTTCTTCTTCTCTCATTAAATACTACATATTGACTTCTCAAGGCTTCGTTCAGACCGCTCTGTTTAAATAATGTTATTGTATTAGAAAATTCATGCATAAAAGGAAATCCTTTCAAAGCCAACATTTCTATAGGGACAGAAAACATATCGCTAGGAAATGCGTAGTATTTATAGTTTCCATGTGGATCACTTAGTTCAGGTAAGATAGCAGCTAAATGTGCTAGTTCAAGACGACTGCAAAATACAGAAAAGTTTCTATTAACAGCAACATCGATTATCGCCGTAGTTATGTTCTTAACTTCAGTCCAGTTTTCTCCAATGTAATAATCCAAAGGGTCCGAAGAATTGAGAAACAAATCATGAAGTTCCTCAGAACCACCAAATTTTAATCCACTGTCAACCAATTCTTCCATTGTTTGTATTTGATACTCATAAGAGGGATTCGTTAAAGTATCAAATAATTTCGTCTGATAAGCTGTTAAAAACAGCACACTGTACAAATTTAAAAATACAAAGAATATACGTAAACTTAGTTTCACCGGTCGTTTGTATGCCACAAAACCAAATAAACATATCCAGGTATTAATAAAACAGTGAGATAGTAATTTGTTGTTAGGCGTATCTTTACATAATTGACCTATAAATTTCCAGGACACGGCACACACAAAGAATCCAGTAATCGCAGAATACCATACAAGAGGCTTGAATATAATTAATAAAGACACGAAAGGATGCAACTTAGGAGCTCTTGGCACGACCCATGTGTATGCGTCTGCTAAATACGTTAAACTATAATCAAAGTCTTCATGGACGTCAAAATCTGGAAAAATACCTCCTGCTAGAATATGTCCTTTTTTTGAAACAAGCTTCTGTAATCCACCATTCCACTCGCCATCATTTTCTCTTTCTCCTCTAAAACCATCGATTAGCTCATATGTTGCTGTCATATTATACCTTTTCAAAATTCTATTTATTAGTATTTTTTCTATATTAGCATCATTTTTATCCTCACTCATATACGGTTGCCTTTGTAAAGCAAAAACTTTTAAAACACAACCATGCATGTTCTGAGGAATTTTATATTGAAATACTTTTTTATTTTTCTTTAAAACACCGCGTTCGCAAGTATTTTCAACTATAAGTCTATTTTTAGCCGTTTCATTAAAATATCCACAATATGTTGGCGGGTCATACGCTTTCCAACTATAAATAATTTGTTTTCGGTAGTCACTTTTTTGAGTTAGAGCAATCACAATATTTATTGCATTATATCTAAAAAGGCAGCTTAAAATCTTTTCCACTTCGTCAATATTGATTTTGTCAGAGTTATCAAAATTAAACAATAATATTATGAACTTCGCAAGTGGGTTCCAACTCCGCGAACGAATTATTTTACTGGCTAGAGAGGAAAAATCTTTATAACTATCAATAATTATTATAAAATAATCTGCTAAAGGCACTGCTGTATAATGGTCGACATGCAAGACTCCAACTTTTTCTATATCTTGATCACAAACTTCCACTTCTTTAGTAGGACTCATAACTTCGACGACAAATTTTATTTCTGTATTAATACTTTTCAGTAATTCATTTCTAATGTTCGAAACAGAAGTACTAAAATTATTTGTGTTTGCAAATATCACTAAACCAGGTGTTTTAAATTCATTATCAATTATATTTTTCATACACATAGTGCAGTCACTGATTACTGTTGGACCGTAAGGATTAATTATGGCGTTTATGGAGAATATTATATCAAATATAACTATTACTACTCTATGCGGTGACATTCGTGTACCCTAATAGGTGGTAAAAGCAAATAAATGCGGACTAAATAATTGTACAGGGCTTATCATACCATATCTGTCAATCAATCTATAATTTGCTATCTGGAATATTTATATGATGTTTATTTTTACGATTAAATACTTTTGTTCGACAATGTTACATTCAGAGAACTATTCTCTTAACTGTTTTGACTTTTCTTACAGAAGTGAAAATGTAGTCAGTGATATGATTAGTGTATGTTTGAAAAATATAATTTTGGCTTATAAGCAAAAGCAAAAACTTTAACAGATAGGTGTAATTCTATTATGTTTTCTAACAATGTATCAACAGTCAAAAACACCGCTAAATGAGATAAAAAACGTCACTCACTTGCTAAGCGTAAAATCATTTCGAAAAATAATATATATATAATATAAATAAATATTCCC
Source organism: Hyphantria cunea (assembly GCA_003709505.1). NCBI lineage: Eukaryota > Metazoa > Arthropoda > Insecta > Lepidoptera > Erebidae > Hyphantria > Hyphantria cunea. Next base: position 63,812 of record PKRV01002950.1, read on the forward strand.
GACATCTAACACATAACGCCATCTAGTCCCAAACTAAGCAGAGCTTGTATTATGGGTACTAGACAACTGCTATGAATACATAAATACTTATTTTTTTGTAAATACATACATACTATACATAGAAAACACCCAAACTCCGAAACAAATATTTGCAGATCATACAAACATTTGGTCAGACCCATGATTCGAACCCGAGACCTCATGGACAGCAGTCGCGTACGCTACCACTGCGCCACCGAGGCAGTCATTATAATGCTGGTACTCTGCTTAGACCGTGTGATTATTACGCTCCGTGAACTATAATATATGATACTGAGAGAGAAAAGTATAAGTATAGTTAAATATAGTACTAATATATTATGTGTAACGTACGGAATAATTAGGGTTTGGAAAATGTTGATAAAGTATGTAGACATATACCTAACTACAATTATTTTATTTATTTATTTTATTTTAAAACTTCATGCAGATATGTACAACAGCGGGCTTAATGCCCAAGGCATTTTCTACCAGCCAACCCTTGGGTGGTGTAGAAATTTTGTGGGGTGGATGCATTGTGGTGGGAAAAAATATATATAAATACGTGAAGTTACACATATACAGAAAAAAATATAAATAAATATATATACACGGTAATATATAAACTTTATATACATACACTTTGATACACACTAACACATAAACTTTACATACGTACACTGTGATAAATATATTATGATCATAAATGAGAAAAAGAAAGGTTTTATACGCATATGGGGCTAATCCAGCCCACATGCCCATCACTGTTATTCCTTTACACCAGGATCAACAGCAGTGACCCACGAAAGCACCGAGTTATGACACCCGGGAAGTCCCAGAAACTATTAAACAGTCTTGGAATCCGCAATGAAATTACAAAGTAACAAGTATATATCATCATCGACAGTCATAGCTTTGCGTCGGCTGCTCTTTGTACAGAAAGTTTTAGATTACTACACAACGTTGGTAGAAACTGTTTTTAATTTTCCTTGTCTCTGCAATCCTGCTGAGTAACGTAAATCCAAACTTCATTCATCGTTCTATCAGTTCATGAACGGTGTAATAAACATCTAAGGTAAAGAAATCTCTTAATTAATATTTAAACTGATATGTTTTCATAATACTGAATGTAGCTGTATTACTTAAACGTAATTCTTACCATCCAATGAAATACATAGAAACAAAGTTAAAAACCTTAATAAAATCACATCCCTTGTGATGTTATCACCTATATTTAGTATAGAAAATTGTGGTAGCTAATTTTAATTATTCCGAATAATAACATGGACATACGTGTTGCATGATACATGATTCGTGTGATTAAATATTGTATACCATTAAAACGATGAATCACACAGATAATTCTAGATATTACACACTATATTTAAGTAAATATTTATTTAATTTATACTGTCAATTTTCTTCGCTTGATGGGACTTCTCGTAATACATTCCAGAGCTTAAATCACTTGTACTTATTCTAATATTTCATTTATTTTTACACCTGACCGGTTTCGCCTTATAGCGTCACCAAAGGTTGAACTTTAATGCCGTCTTAAGCGTAAATTAAGTAAAAGTGATTTTAATTCTAGGATAAATATTTATTGTTAGAATAAATTGAAAGGTTTTTTATTCTGATATATAGAGTTACACGCCTGAAATTCGTTTTTTTTTGGAATTCTGTCATTCTTGTATGACTCGAAAAAACTGTTTTTTGTGTAGAATGTATCCTACATTTAATTTAGCTCCATTTAAATTATAGAAATTAACATTACTTCATAAACTCCATCTTTTTAGTTATTTTTTTACTTTGAGTATGTTCATACGGACAGACATTTTAACACACAACGCCATCTAGTCCCAAGCTAAGCAGAGCTTGTGCTATGGGTACATATAACTGATATTAATACTTATATACTATTTTTGTAAATACATAAATATTATACATAGAAAACGCCCAAATTCCGAAACAAATATTTGCAGATCATAGAAACATTTGGCCCGACTCAGGAATCGAATCCGAGACACAGTAGTCGCATTCGCTACCACTGCGCCATAGAGGCAGTCGTACGCAGTATAGTTAGTCTGTTTTATTTATTTAGCATTTTTTATTTTTCCAAAAGATCTTTAATAGATTTCACTTTAATATATGCTTCAACGAATGAAAATATTAAAAAGAGCTCAAACGAAACTTATTTCGTAAACTTGAATGCTCTTTAGAAATGCAGTGCCGTACCGCATCTAATATTAAAATTGTTATGAACTTCTTTCAGTGAGTTTTAATATTATATCACTTCTAATGGCGTCAACTGGTTAACTTTTAATGGTATTCCATAGTAATTTTGTATTAAACCATCTGTAAGAGTAACAAATCTACAATACAATGATATTAAAGATAAATAAATAATGTATGTCTATATACAAATAATATATCTATGATTATGAATTAAGACACAGTCTCACTGATGTGATGACATTCTACTACAAAGAGACGAAAAACATGAAAAATTTAAGGCCACCAAAACTATCATAAAAATAATTATTCCGAGTAGACCTTTCCAGCTACTTTTGTTATTAAATAGCGCGATTCCAAATGTCATTCCTATGAGAAAGAATCGGCAATAAAATCCGTAAGCAACTCTTTTAAAAATTGATATTCTAATGGCTTCTGTTTTTTCCATTTGTGGTATAGAGTACCACAAATGGAAAAAACAGAAGCCTTATAGGATCACTTTGTAGTCCATCTATCTGCCAAGACCCCTTTTCTCAGATACGCCTTTAAATATCGAGCTGATTCTAATTCAATGACTTGAGTAGTTGAAATGAATTCATTTCAAATACTCAAGACTGCTGTACCTTGGAGCTGTGAAAAAATCAAACCTCTAAGCCAACGCAATCAAAAGATACAGCCGTTTATGCTGCAAATTTTTGATATTCGCATAGGGAATAAAACCGCAAGCACAGATAAGCACATATAACGAAAAAAATGCGAAAAGTGTAATTTTTAAGTTACATCATATAATATACCTACATTGTTCGCGAGACCGTCCGTACCGTAATTGGCAATCTATCCTAATATTATAAGAAGAAAGCTTTGTATTTTTGTATGTAAAGAATAAACTCAAAAACTACCGGACTAATTGGGAAAATTCTATCACTTCCCTCTTATTTCTCATTCTATTTAGAAAGCTAAACCATCACCCAAGTAACATAGGTTATATTATATTGTAGTACCATTGGTCTAATTATTGCAGTTACGTCACAAAACTACTTTTTCACGTTAAATTTGTGAGAATGACATCGATACAAACTAGGCCTCATCATTCGTACCTTGGTATTAATCCTTATTCAAATACATCTTAAATTACTTTTTGGATTTTTTTTTATTTTTTTATGTCTTTATTTATTTAGAGGCTTTTATTATAAAATATTATGTTAGCCCCATCGTGGCTTATTCTACGATACTAACTAACTTGGAGACAGAGGGAGTCATTGTTGTGCAAAAATCTCAAATAGGTCTAAGGCCGCATTTGTATTAGGATTACTTAAGATGGAAATGAAAAGTCCTACATCGTAAGCATTAAAATTATATTTGCACATCAACGAGTTCCTTTGGTTATTCAAATCATCAATGGTAATCTGTGAACAATAGTGTTGGTTACATGTTCATAAATTTTGTCATCCATTGTATCTAGTTATAATCCAACATATATCTGTTTTTTGTTCCAATGAATAAAATAAATAAATAAATCGGACATACGAGTATTATTAAAAAGTTATGAGTATAATATTTATTGTACGATGCAACCGTAAACTAAGCCGAGTAAGCTGATTTAATTTATGATTTATAAAAAGTAGCAGAGTAGCGTAAAGTGCTTACCTGGCTTAGTGTACGGTTGCATCACACATTTATCAAAAATTAAATTTATGAAACTGTGCTGAAGTGAGTAATGGTGTTATTTACGTTGGATGGTTCCTGTATGTATAAATAAGTGTAACATCACACTTATATTGGCGTAAAATGTAAAGGATGTCACCTCACGGGGAGCAAATCTAGCTTTGGCTAATATTTGTGTACGTACACATTTAAATAAAATTAATCGAAACCACGTATCATTTAAGTAGCACTTTTCACTATTTAATCTTTGTTAATTCAGTAACCGTCTGTCCGTCGATTATGTCTCTCTCGAAGTTCTCACGCACCCCATCCCATCCCACACCTGCTAGATACGCAGCATCATGCGATGTGGGCATCACAAGGGTGTGGGAGGGCTGTCAATATAAAATATTAAATCAATCAACACGGTGACTAATATCAAAAATGCCCGTGAGTAATAAAATATGACTAATATCGAAGATGCACGCCATTACTCACCGACATTTTTAAAATTGCATAAACCTTCTTGACTACCACCATACGAATTGATGTTAAAAGTTGGAACACTAATCATGCTTTTTGAGACTAAGCCCTGACCATAAGCAAGAAGAGAAACCTGATTACTAAGCAATTGGACGAAAATGTAATTGTATTGACCATTATCACTGACCCAGTAGCTAATCAACTAGCTCGTATATCGAGGACATGGATGATCGCAATTGATCTGTCTATCCCATTTTAGCGTAATGTAGAAACATCTTTCGCGGTAAATATTAACAAGTCTCAAGGCCAAACCTTCGGATTATAGGGGATCTATCTATTAAAACTAAGAAAAAGTTTAACGTAGAATATTTTGATATTTATCTGCTTTATAGCTCATGTCACTCGAGCAATTATTACGAATCTACTGACAAAGTCATTTATTTTAATCGGTTCACTACACAATTATTTAATCTAAATCTGGGAACTGCAAGTGTATTTTACATACATTAAATTCATCCATCAGGTTAACGTCGTAGGTCGAAACCTCCTTTTTAAAAAGAGGTCTATGTCCATCAGTAGAATTGAGAAGGATGTTAATAATGATGACGCACCCGATAGTCTACCAATAGGTAGAAATAGTGGGCAATTGTACAGAGGTAGACACAGGACATCTGGATATCTCTGATCTCAATCAGGTATTTTGATATCCAAAGGTCGTTACTAAGATAAAAAAGATTATACTAACTTTTTCTCAACTGGCGAAATTCAAAAAACTTTCCTCAGTTTTCCATTAAGCTAATAGTTTTACAATGCTCACATTTTATTACCTTTAAATCATAATCAACGATCTCTAAATGATATTATATTAAATTAAATTTTGAGTACTGTAGTTTTACTCAACCGTGTAATATTCTGATACTATAAATTAGTCTTTATAGCTCACGATGCAAATGCTCACAAAAATGTTTTGAGTTCAAGGTCCTCTTTAATGGATCTAAAGAGGACTTTGAACTCAAAACATTTTTGTGTTCAACGTTGTCAAGAAAGTTTAACTGGTTTTTTTACGTCGGCCATATTGTCTCTACTTTCATGAAATACGATGTTAATGTGCAACTTTTCATAGATAAATAACCTATTTGTTGTGAAGATGAATTTATGTACGTAAAATGGTTATAGATCTTAATGTTGTATAAGCATATTTCTAATCAAATTAATACTAGTTCGCTACTAGACTTAGGCCTTTACTTATGGGCCTCCTGCATCCTCACTCACTCGGTGAAACACAGCGCAGGCGCTGTTTCACAGCGATTTTCTGTGAGGCCGTGGTATCACTTCGGTCGAGTCGGCCTATGCATGCCGTAGCTCTCACCACTGCCGAAGTATTGGTAAAGGTATCGCAAGTATGATTCAGCATATGTAATCCATAATGCTCAGTAATGTTCTAAGTAAAACAGGCGACTTCCTTCACTTAGAAAAAAAAACAAAATATTTTACTTAAAATTACATAAATGTCCCATATTATTAGAATGTTGAGGAACTATTTTTATAACGGCCTTACAGATAACCGGAATTAAACAATTCTTGATCCCCGTATGACCCAGAAATCACACCTGAATCCTCAAGTACAGCAGTTATATACACTACTGCAGCACCGAGATTATATACATTATTATAGATGGCCAACTTGTCATCATTTTTTAAAATCTAAACATCAAAGTCGTAAAAATTAATGTCCTTTTCTTAAAAAATATGTAAAACCTTTTGAGTCCTTTCTGGTATTCTGTCGAACCAATTTGCTAAATTGGGTAATGCCACGGCCTCATACATATTCGAGATTAAAAAAATTATCCGTTACTTTTTACCTATGAGTGGAGTTTGCCACACTTACAAGTGAGCAACAATGGAACACATATATACACAGACCACACGTATATCCAAGGGGTGATCTTTTTCAGGACTTTTCCCTAGATGCAATATGCGATGATAGTCACTTACTATTAAAGACTCATCTGCTTGTTTGTCCCATAAGTCAGGACAAAACTTTAATACACAACGATCACATCATACAATTTCATGGTTTATGTATATTTTACGAATATATGTTGTAACGGTGGTATTTCCGAACTGGCAAGACCTCTAACCTTAAAAAGACTATAAGAATAACATACTCTCACCTCAAAGGCAGTTGTGACTTCTAGATGAGCAATAGTTCTAAATTTAGAATTCAATTTTACCGACATCATGTTTACATTATCTGAAACCAGAATTTAATGTATTATATATGAATTCAGATTACAAAATTGATATGTATTCAGAGTTAGCCTTTCAATCATCGGAGACTTTAATGTTTGGCTATCCGTCAATGAATATGAACGAGCCTTTCAAAAAAAAAAAAGTGAATACACACACGGTATTAAATTTATTATAAGTTCTGTTTACAGTCTCTCTTTTCTATCCTAGCAAAATCGAAAGACTCGATGTTTATTTTCTACAAATCGGCATGAAGATAAATCTTTTAAAATTAGTCGTACAATGTCCAAATTTAGGTACGTCCTAAATGGGACTAGCAAAACATAAGACTAAGATTTATAAGTAATCGTTAAAATTTAAATTTACTCCTAAGCTGATTGCTAGAACAAATGTTAAGTTCAAGTGTAAGTTACATCTACAGAAAGCCTCAAATTACGTGAATACAATAATTTAGGATTGATAAAAGTATAAGCTGACGATGAAATGAAGAAAGATGTTTAAATTTATATAAATAGTTCTTATTAATATTTAGAAAAAGAAATTATAACATCAAATGGAAAAGAATAGGATTAAAATCGATCATTAGAAATATTAATATTTGTTTTAGATTTTTAATGATGTTCTCCTAGCCGATTACAGCTACGGCAGCCAGTCTGATGAGACCAGCCAATTACGCAGGAGATATTATGGTGCACAAATGTGTGCGCAAACAAAGGTGCTCTGTCTGTTCCCTCACTCTCATAATCCGATAGCACGGTTTACCGACACGATTGGTGAGAGGTAAGACGCAAGACCGACAGCTTTTAGTCCTCTCTGAGGCACGCGGGTTCAGGCCCAAATTGCCAAACTCCGAGCTGTTATTAAGTATATCTATAATCAGAAAAACTCAATAACACTTTTGCCGCGACCCGGGATTCGAACCCGAGACCTCTTGACCGGCAGTAGCATGTTTAACCCACCAACTGCATATCTTTAAATAAATTTACTCTTGTAAAATGTTCGGAACGTAAAACAAAATGATCATTTACTTTGACATAAAATTCCGTTTCGCTTAAGGTTTTACTACAAAGATTTATAGATCACCAAAAAGTTTTCATGAATAAAATTGTTCAGTCGTCAACATCACACTGGCCAATGAATGGCTTAGTTGAAATACGTACATAAAAAACTTTTGCAATCTTGAGGCTATGTATTTGTCAAAAAGCGTTTTGATAAATATAAAAATATCCAAAATAATTCGTAATTCAATTAGATTCGGCAACGAAGGCGCAATTTAAATTCATCGTATGTTTGACACAAGGATTAAAAAAATTACAATATGGTTTTTGCTCTTCATACAGATACGAGTCTCAGGCTTAGCAGGTATATTATTTTTAATAACATTATACTATTGTAGTGAAAAATGGAGTATAATCCCATGACTGTTATATAAAATTATGAATCACTGTAATATTACTCGGGTGGGTATTCGAGATCTCACCCTTATTTTAAGTAATGTGGGTTAATATTTTATACCTCACTCTAGGCAGTGATTCAGTTTAGACATGTTGAATTTTAGTCTTTTCTCTAGATTGGTGTTCACTTTATCAATAAGAAATTGATTACATTAAATTCCATAGATAATGAAATCAATAAGCTTAGCAGATATTTAGAACACCGAGACCAAAAATAACAATAATAATTGTAGACAGAATAGGTATGTATTTATTTTCTTTTTAGTGCATTTTTCGTATTTTGTTTCAAGTCCGTTTTTACTTATTTATTTTTTTGTTTATTGATATTTAAGTGATTCTGCAATTGGATAAGTAATTATTTTTGCATGAATAATCATCGTATAAGGTTTTAATTCATTTCATGTACAAAAAATTACCTTATCTACAGATACCAATTATGCAAATTCTAAAATTTCGAGTTTAAAATTTTCAGTAAATAAATACTATTTTAACTTAGTAAAAATTACATGTAATAAATAACAAATAGGTTTGTATATTTTTCACTCCTTTACATGTTTTTTAAATTTTAATGATGAGAGTAAATATTCACCCACTCATCATCTTCCTATCATTTTCCCCAACTTTATTTGGGGTCGGTGCAATGAGTTTTCCTTCTCCGTTCTACATTATCACTCGTCAGTTCACTGCTTACACCCTTCCTAGCTATATCTCGTTGTACGCAGTCCATCCATTTTTCCTTTGGTCGTCTTCTACTCTTAAATATTCTTATATTATATCCGTCGACTTCCATACTTAAAACTTTCCTAATTATATTTTGCTCATCTCTACGCATTACGTGTCTATAACAGGTTAACCCGTTGCTTTTCATCTTTTTTTTTCATCCACTGGTGCTACTTCCTGTAATGTAGTCATTCTTCACCTTATTCGTACTAGTCACACCACAAATGCATCTCAACATTCGCATTTCAGCTACATGCAAACGTATCTCATCCGTTTTCTTTATTGGCCAACACTCAGATTCAAGCAAAAGGGCAGGTCTAATGATCGCTTTACATATTTGTACCTGTAACGTTAAAGGGAACTTGGCATCGCAAATAGTTCCTGTTACCTGCCGCCACTTCATCCATCCTGCATTGATTTGATGTTGCACAAACCTATCTATTTCACTATTATTTTGTAACAGATAACCGAGGTATTTGAAAACTATGTAGATCAGAATCGGTGTTTCGTTTTCAACTTGTCGCTTAAGGGGTTCGCCTTAGCCCTATCACCGTTTCTACTATTTCTCATTGTAAACAAATGGTTTTGGCAACTTTTCTATAGCCAGCCGCCTGCTAGATGACAAGGAACTCTTGCATAGTGGCAAGGGGAGGAGGCCTGGTTTTTATTTTGACATGCATCATCTGAACTTATCCCTAGTTAACTATTCATATCGGAAGGTAGTTAATTATAATGAGACCGTGATTCATTGCTTTCGAGTGAATCATATATCAAAAGGAAAGGCAGGCCATAAACTATACATTATCACGCTAGGACCAACAGGAGCTGAGTATTAATGATATATGTTGCGAAAACCGGGAAATGGAAAGGTAAATGATTAAAGTTGCACAAAAACAGTGCATGAAAAAATTGTTTCCTTTATAAGACTTAAAAAACTCCGCCAGAGTATTTATGTCTCTTTAGGGGCTCACTATCAACTTTTTTATGGTAATCAAATTTATTTTGTTCACGCTGTGGTTAATAGTTGATATAGACGAGGTTGCGGGGGTCAGCAAGTACTTAGTAGTAGTTATAACCTCCAAGAGTTTCCTGACCGACACAAACATTGGGAATGGAACTAACTAAAACAATACTCTTTATTCTTTCATGAGGGAGTACATAGCAAGGAAATATTTTTAAGTTCCGTGAATCCGTTTAGCAAGATGTAGGCACCTATTGAATTTCTTTCTAAGTTCATGATCTTATTTACCTGTTTTTAAAAACATAAACAACAATACTCCAACTTTATTTGTACCATACAAAATATTAAATCAAACCTTTTTTGTATTGTCCGTTATACACTTATTATATTCTCCAATTGAATATAGATCAATTCACATTTGTTACATGCATATCAAACACGAGGTTATAACATTCAAGTCACGTTTGTAATTGGCATGATGTGATTGAGATATTAATAGAGAAACCCTGTTGGTTTTGAAAAATATCATCCAGAAAAGGGTGGAAATTTCCAGAGTATAGTAATTAAGATTTACATCAATGTGTATTGTGATACAAAAGACGATTAGTCACGTACATGCTTGTGATTACCGAACGCTGTAACGTATCTGTAATATGAAATTGGGTCACTGTGAAATCTGATCCGCATCGTGCGTGTTACGTTTATTACGGAAATTTAACATTGATTTACTGACGTGTTTACCATTTTAATTTGATGAGCTTATACTTGAAACAAGTACATCCATGAATTATTATTTAATCATTAATTGGTCTTGTTTTACGTTTTAATACAGAGTGATCCAAATATACTAATTATTATCTACAACTACGTGGTTTTCAATTTTAGGACATGTTTCAAAATCTGGACGGATGGACTGCCAGTCAGTCTATTCACTGCTGATTTTAATAGAAGTTAGCGTAGAGATACTTCAACTCTTGAAGAAGAAAACCTATTTACTTCATTAAACATAAAACATATGAAAATTTTTACGAAGTGACTAAAATAGAAAATTAGTTTCTGCATCACTTTAGTTTTTTTTTTTACTAACCCAGTATGTCCCTACTATTTCGAGACTATCGCATAGAAGGTCTCGAAATAGTAGGGCCACACTGATTTTAGCACAATTGGGCTGGCTCGACTGGGACAGTAAGAAAGAAAGAAGGAATGCATTTATTAGTCACACATAATAAACAAGTTAAAGGAAAAGAAAATAAGACATTTAACTAAGATTAAGTGACAAACAATATACGAAACAAAGGAAATAAAAACAGTGAGATGTCTGGCTGTGTGACTAAAAGGCCACAGCTCAGTTTTTACTACTATTACTCAGCTTGTACTAGTACTACTCTCGTACAGAAGACTAAATGACAGCATTCGTGCTGTTGTGTTTCGTTGGTGTCCTTGATTCAATTATAAGAGATTAAACTATTTTGGCCACCTTAAGCTATCCTCGAGAAACATTTTAAGCCGGCATAATTGTTTTTTAGTGTTCCGTAGTTCATGTCTCGAAAACTTCATAGTTTTCTCATGTCTGTCTATCCGTCCGTTCGCCCTTGGCTTATCTTCCAAACGCTAAGTGCTAGAAAGATAAAACGTTGCATAGAAATGTGTTTTTATCACTTTTTTCATGTAATAGCGGGCAAATGAGTAGACATATGGTCTGATGGTAAGCACTTAACCACCGCCCATAGATACCCGTAACACCAGAGACGTTACAAGTGCTGGCTTTTAAAAAACTTCGTACAAAAAAACTAAGTAAAAGGTGAACATTTAAAATAATAAATGACAGATGTCCGAATTATTATAATAAGTCTCCCGAATGTTTTTCAACCAAATTTTAGTAGCAAATACTACGAAATTTTATAATAAGCTAGCTGAGCCCTGCGGTATTACCCGCGGCACAAATATGTGGTATGGATTGTATCTATATAAATTGTAGCCTATGTGTTATTCTGATATATAAGCTATATTATTGTAAAGTTGCATTAAAATCCATGCAGTGGTTTTTACGAGAAAGAGCAACAAATATCCATCCATACTTACAAACTTTCGTGTTTATAGTATTAGTAGGATGATAAAAGTATTAATCAAATTGCCATAGAACTCTAGACCTAAATTCAATTTTAAGCTTTATTGGCTTTGCTATATTATAATGTAGTAAAAAACTAAGGACTGTCTTTCAAAGAGACGCTCATAGCTCAGTTGCACTCGGTGATTAGAAACAATCAACGAGGGTAAGCAACGAAGGCGCGGTCAGTACCTGGATGGGTGACCGCTGGTGGCATGTTACCATGAGCGTCTCCGTAATTCGGAGGTCACGTTAAGCAGTCGGTCCCGATTGTTATCATAAGATAACAGTCGTGAAGCTTAGTTGGAGGCCTTCGGGCGGCTTAAAAACATCCAACGGTAAGATTACGTAGCCACAACGTTGTCTTGCCAGTCCCCAACCCGCACTTGGCCAGCGTGGGGACGTATGGCCTTAACCCTCTCCTGAGAGGAGACCCGAGCCCAGCAGTAGGACATTATGGGTTGATGATGTCTTTCAAAAATGTGAGTTCTCTTAGGTATCTGCTAAGTTTTGGCTTTATATGTCAAGCAGCTTTCATTAATTTGTAATTAATTAGTTGATGAATGAGTGTGATCTTGAAAGTATTACTTAGCTTATTTAAAGTATTCCTTTCTCAGTTTATCTTAGTTTTACCTTTTAAATATGCTTCTTTATTTTGTTTATCCAGAACTCATTATTTATATAAATACTTCGGAAATGAAAACATAGTCTTAAAGAACCAGCTGGCTCGTTCATGCAAACTTTGTAGGTCAGGTATACTGCGTCATAAATGTTGGATACTTGCCAAACCAATTTATCTGACATAGCTCAATCTACTTTCAAAATTGGACTTCATTTTCAGTAAATGTTTTTTTTTACCTATAGCTCTTTAAGTTTGTGTAAAAGTCAAATTTTTGAATAATGGGCTATAATCTTCTGATATTATTTTCACAACATGGTTTTCTGTAGTTCGTCGAATCACTGACCCATAGATACTTGGATAACACCCGGGATTATATAATTTTAACTAGCATTCAGTCTGTATAGCCGTGCCGTATTCTACTGCGCTGAGTGTTGTGGTTTCATCGCTCATGGAACTATATTTTGAGTGATCCATAAATTGTTGTTCTCTGTCTAGATGATTTTTTGTGTCCATTTCACTTATATTTTTAAAATTCCTCGTGATACAGCGTATAGTCCCAATGCGGGAATACTCGTATGTCCTATATGGCATCCAGTGTTTTGTTAAAGACGAAAAAATACTAATCATCAAGTTTTCTTTATATAATAAGACATAAGAAGAAGTTTTGTCATCATTCCATTTCCCTTTTTTTTTTCTTTGCGGAAAACCTTTCGGATACCACTTCTTGGTGGCAAGTCGGACTCGAACCGACTAAAATCGCACGTCTTGGGTACTAGGAGTTGGGGAACCAGGTGCACCCTTTAAATGAAATACCTGGAATCCCGAAGTACTACTGTTTGTATATGATCAACTCCTGTGTGGATAGCCTGATGTTTCCGTTGCTGTCACAAAAGGTAGGGCTGCTGTAGAGCAAAATCGATTCACTCAGTCAGAAGTTCTGAGGTAACAAACAATAAAAATACAGTCGAAAAAATCTTTTGAAGTCGGTTAATAAGGTTCGTATAATATTTTCATATTCTTACCACATATAAAACTAAATAAATCTGGTGAATCACCACAAACCATGTCTAACTTTACTCATTTTGTACTTAGAAAAAAAAAGGATTGTGAGGTTTTTTGAAACCACGGTAAAGGTGGAACTTTATTTCACATGCAAATAAATAAATCTAATAAAGCAAATAAATAACAACATTTATATTAAACACTGACAAAAACAAACAAATTAGCGTAGAACACTGGCACACCGTCCGGCTTGGCCACTGGACACTGGCCGACCGTCTCGCGTCACGCGACATGCGATACACAGACCAAAAAATTTGAGACGATGTAATAAAAGTTTCACTTTAATAAAATTTACAAAAATAGAAAAGTACAAAAGATTGTATTAGTTAGTTCAAATGTAATAAATGACTGCAATTTTTTAATTTCCGAAGTACCCTCAAAAACAAAATAGCAAAATAGTGCATTGTACATAACTTACTATAAATAGTGTATATTGGGTTATTTTTTTAAATTGATATTGATGTATTAGCGATATTTTTGATGATTATATTATTAAACAGTAACACTTAATTAATCATACAGTTACTATGTTGCTAAAACACTTTTTTACAACGAAATGTTGTAAAAAAACACTTTTTTACAACATTTCGTTGTAAAAAAGTGTTTTTATACATTATATAATTAAAAATTACTTTACGACCTGACGATATGGCAACTAGCCGGATCAGCTATTTCAGCCAATGGCAAGTATATAAAATCTTCTAATCTCAAGTCTTCGTCGTGATGAAATTAATGATAAAAGATATAAAAATGTGGATAAGATAAAAATGGGGGCCGTCTTTATAAAAAAATACAAAAACGATCTCCGAAGTTATCTTTATTGGATGAATAAATTATTTGTTTGATAAGAATTGTCATGAACTCTGCTTATGACTTATGAGTTATTCTAAATATATTCAAAACAGATATAACACGAAACAGTTATTGGAATAATCGTGTTATTTAAGTTTGTAACTTTGTTTGAGTTTGGAATTTTGTGTTTTCCTGATATTTTTATACTGAGTTAAAAGTTTGAAGAATTTAACTTGTATCCTTGTTACTCGTAAAAGTATGTTTATGTTAAGAAAAATGTATAATGTAACTTGATTTCGATTACTGTTATACATTGTACTAGCTGATCCACGCAACTTTTCAAACATACTAGGCTCCTATTGGTCTAAACATAATGTTAACTATTCCATCTCAGGCACGCCAGAAAAACTTATATTGAAAAGAACGTGACAAATCCTTACATACTTTCAGAGTCCATCGTGAGCGTTATTACGTGACGTGTGAATTATTCATAATAGTTTATCACAGAATTCTAAATTCCTTGCATTACTTAAATTAAGAAATTGACGTTTAAGAAACTGAAATTAACCAAAGTTACGGAACTTTAGTTACCGTTAGTAACTTATACAGCTGCTGTAAAGATTCTGTATTCTGTTTACATAATAAATATTCTTTTATTTTCAATAGATTCCAGTCACCAGTCCCTTCGATCCGATAAGAGAGCTAAAACTGCCATCCTAGTCCTCCGCACTACCCTTGTAGGTACTTTATCGTTCTGCACCTTAAATCAGATACTTAGTTTTATTTGTCGTTATCATTACCTAGTACGTAATATTAGTATATCTAGCTGTAGCAGGAGTCAGAGATTCAGTTGCACATACATTAATGTGTACTTGAATGTCAAAGTAACGAGAAATTAGAATCGTAAGCTCGTGGAGATTGTTCGAGGATTCAAGTTTTTATTTTCATGTGTGCAATGCTTTTCTCACCATAGCCTTGGGAGGAGACAGAGAATGTGTGTGGGACTTCCGGAAAAACGACGTACTAGGCCTACCACCTAGGCCTATCTCAGTAGTCGGGAGGAGCTCCAGGAAAGCATCAGCGGCTTTTGGAGTTCCTTCCGAAGGTATTTAAGACTCCTTCCGGAGCATAACGTCCATATCGACGGCTTCCCATCCCTCAACGATGACCATGTTTTAAACGAAGTCCCAGTAGAAGTAAAACTGGAGACAGACTTTTTTTGCAGTCAAACTTTAGTTTACTCTCCTTCGTAGTTTGCTCTGTTAGTCGACTCTTACAACATTTACGGGATAAGTAGATTTAGGAAAACAACTTCTTTAACTGTGGGGGAAGTGTTCCTCAATATTAAATTGAGTAACTTAATTACCTTATCAAAAGTGTCTTTATAATATGTGTATCAAAAGCATCTGACGTATCTACCGATATCCTATCAGTTGGCCTGGATCACACCAGACAAATAAATTTCAAGAAATTCGATATCTTTGTAAGTCGATACATTTTTTTTATATATATTTTTATATTATTTTACACAAAGAGGATATGCAAGTGCAGTGTGGACGAATGGCATATTTATGGTTTTGTTAGGTTTTGATCACTAATGATTGCTATAGTTGCTCATATAACCAACCGTGGTAGACGTAAATTAACCTAAAAAACCTTTCACCTGTGCAATTACAAGGCCCTGTAAAAATAAACAAAACAATATCGATAGCCACTAAAATAAGTCTTTTTTATAAAACTACTGCCTGATTACTTACTTATGTTTTTCTTCTGTGAAATTTCTACATATCCCTCTAATTACAACCTAATCTTTTTTACTGATGAAAGAAAAAAAAAAAAATTTTCCAAAAAGTTGCATAGCCCTTAATGGTGAATAATTCAAGTTAACTTTATTACAAACTAGCTGACCCGGCGAACTTCATACCGCCATATTTTTCATTCGAAAATATTTCCTAAATTTCTGAATAACTTGTTTTAGTAAGTATGGCCGTCTCAGCTTCCCACGACGCTGTCCTAGGTACCGCTGACTGTAGGTACCGCAACAGTCGCGGAAAAAAAAAATAATTTTCTTCTATAAAAACCTTACCCTAACAATAACGAACTCATAAAAAAGAAGCACCCAATCTGGTGCAGTCGATTGGAAGTTAAGCGCGTACATAAATTGCGGCAATTCATTTTTAGTTATTTAGATAGATAGATAAAATAACTAAATTTAATACTTATAATTCTTCTTATACATTTGAGATATATGTAAATATCTTACAAATTTTACTAAGTACCTAACAGATTTTGTACCAACCTCCATTATGTAATTCTTTAGCAAAGTCGTATAAACGAAGCTTTTAATGAGAGAATTGCTAGTTCGTGTTTTAATAGCAGACCGTAATTTGGGACAATTACTTTAGTAAGGTTTATATTAGGCATTTATATTGATTAACATTTCTCGGTACTAAACAAAATAGGTAATTTAGGTTCAATAACCACTCTGAGCACCCAGCTGATTTCTTTTGTTTATCGTTATTTTACCGACTATGGCAAAGCCAAAATTAAGGGCAAATTTTGGCAGTCTATCTATACGAGTATGTTTAGACGCTCCACTGTTGTCACCATATTGTTAAATGGGTGATATATCAATATATTCGTAAAATAGCCCATGTTGGCTCCGTCTACTAGTATATTCAGCTTAGATAACCTGGGGGAATCATTCAGAATTTTCGTCCACACTGTCTTTTTAGGGCAACTTTTTGGACTTTATTTCCATTTTGGTCCCCCAGAGGATTAATTTGGATTTTTTCTGCCATTTGGATCCCTGCTTAAACCAATCAGGGATATTTTTTGGATTTTTTGTTCACACCGATCTTCAATGGAATTTTTTAGAAGTTTTGGACATTTCGATCATCAATTTGGAAGGTTTTTTCAACAATTATATTTTATATGTATGTATGTGATTTAGGCCTAAAATCGTAACAATTTTACAATTTTGAATTTTTGCACTTTAGAATATTAGCCGAATGTAAAGACTAGATTAGAATTTCATGATTTCATTAGCGTTAGTATATCAAATCATCTGATTCTTAACAACTGTTAGTATTACTTTGTATTTACCCCAAAATAATGAAGACATAAACTCTTTATGACGCCAAAAATTTTGTAATATTACAGAAAATTTAAAGAATGTTTTACTTTTATAAAAGAATACCCATTTTTATAGTCACTTTATTTACACTGAGGGTGAAAAAACAATTCGAAGCACTGTTTTATTACTTGAGGCGAGAGGCAATATATATAATTAATAATAACTTCAGACATTTGACATATGTCCGTCTTATTTGAACGTAGGTTTAGTTAATCTTTAGTAAACAGATTGGTGAATTTTTTTGCATATATGAAGCACTATATACATACATATTTTTGAAGCTTTATACGAAAAAAAATATCATTATTTAATTATTTTGGGAGATTGATTTAACCTATGACCCGTGGTTCAAAAGTCAGTTTCACAAACTACTAGACCCACATCTACACACTATAAGTTCACATACAACAAAAGGATTTTTGTATTAGTCCCTTTTGTGTAATTTTAGGTCTGGTGACGTAAAGTTCCCGGAAAATCAACTTTAAGCCCTTGATCCCATGTTATATAGCCCCCTTGTGTACTTTAAAAATTGTCGTTTTATTTTCAGGGCATTTCCTTCGAGACCAAACAAGCCCAAGAACAAATACTTTATTCGATGATGCTGATGATATTCAAAGACAACTTGATAACGAAGCCAGGGATCGAATCAAATGCGGAAAGGTAAGTATTTATGTTGGACTTGAATAACATTTGTAACTCTTGTTACATATATTGAATTAAGTCACATGTACTTGTCCACAGTATTTATTTTATTAAACATGACGAGTTTCGATCGACAACTATCTGATTTGTCACTGAATTCAATATATAAAAAGAATAGATCAACATTTGTGTATTTTCAATTTAGTAACATATGGCAATACTAAATTTATAAACAACTAATATTATTATTATTCCTAATACTTTTATAGTCGTATGACAAAACTGTTTTCATAACAAATGGCCATACCTGTTACAAAGTTCCGGAGAGTTACCCAGAAAATTGTCTATGAATGAGACATTTTTTTATGGATTATTGGCAAGCAGGCAGTCTCTCCTGATGGTAAGCGACTACCGCCGCCCATGGACACCCGTAACATGAGAGGCGTCACAAGTGCGCTATCGGCCTTGGGGGATGGGGAGGAGGATGAAAGGAAGGCTTGGATAATCGGCCTCCGGTATCCTCACTAACTCGGTGAAACACTGCCCGGGCGCTGTTTCACACCGGTTTTCTGTGAGGCCGTGATATCACTCCGGTCGGGCCGGCCCGGCAAGGAAAAATAAAACTCAAATAGTTACTTATATTAGAATTTTTTCGTTCTTTATTATTAGTTCGTTTTGTACCTAGAAAAACAACGATATTGTCAGGGTATAATAAATATATAGCAACATTAGAAAGTTTTATGTTTATGAGTGGATGGCGTAATGGTTTGAGCGATCGTCTTGCTGAGTGTTGTGGTTTAAAAATAAATATTGGACAATACTTAATGTTATGCACAAATTGCTGTTCTCAGACAGGAGATGCGACACATCCAGCCCCGGTGTTCAAATTTGAAAATACTTGCATAGGAATTCGACCCGTAAAGAACGACAAATAAGGAGCGAAATCGTATAGATAAAAATACTTTGAAGTTAAAAGTATTTTTTATTCGTATTACAATATAATTCATATCCAGTAGTTCAAGCTTTTTTAGTAACCGACTTCAGCACATGTACTTTCATATAATTGCAAGTATTTTTTGTTAGTACCAGGGTGCCGTACTTCGAAGTAAAAACCTGGTAGCGTAAATACGTCTCATCTCTACTGGGACTAGATGTTATTTGTGTCCGTTTCATGTACGTGTGTAATCTCCCGTGACACCTGATATATTCATACTATCAAGGGGCTCCTTCTCCCATAACCGTAAAAATACCATAGATTTAAAATAGACAATTTGTTATTTTCGTAGAAAATTATGAAAGAATGCAAATAAAAGTCACTTTTCGGGTCTGTCTGAATATATGTTGTGATGTGCGTTTCTTTATCAATTCGATAGTTTTTAATAAATATTTACATAAATGTGTGAAAAATCTTCACACATTTATGTTTACATTACTTGAAAAATAAATATATACATATCTATCAATTCTCGTGTCACATTGTTGCGCGTGATGAACTCCGAAACTATGTCACTGATTTTAATTTTTTTTTGCTCACTTCATACTAAGAGACATATGGCCTTAACCCTCTCCTGAGAGTATACATGAGCCCAGCAGTGGGACATTATGGGTCGTAAATAATATTAAGAGACCCCGCAAGTAACAAACTTTTTAATCGGCCTATACCAAATCGTTATAATGTGCGCTCTCCCATACATCTTCATACTGATTAAGAAACTAACCAAACTATCGGCCGATATAAGTGTTTGTAGTCTACAGGGGGTTCTAATACCAAAAGAAATAGAGCATGATTGAAAAGAGACGCAGAGATCGTATAAACTAAGTTATCGTGGTTCTGGGAGACAAAACACCTAAGAGATACCTAAAAGTGATGTATGATTGCAAAGCCAGGGCAATAACCTTAAATGATAAATATACAGTTCCGAATATTATTCATTAAATAAAATATATTATTGTTGTGAAACTTTGCAGCCATTTCTTTTGAAAGTATTCTTATAATTCTTTCCTCCTTTTTGGTATTAGTTATTGCAGTATACTGTGGAATATATTATTTGAAGTTCCCAGAGAGTAATTTTGTTTAAGTATAAACAAAAGTATCAAGTGGGGCTTGTGTATGAGTTGTAACTCAGTGGGTTAACACATAGCAAAGTTAAAAAATCCTGGTTAGCCTATTGAGAAACTATTCTTAACACATTGAGACTCTTCCCAGTTAAGCACATCTTTGGCAATCTTCTACCTAAACATATTTCCAAAATATCACTGAGCGTAGAATAATGTAGTCCATCTGTTGCAGCCACAAATTCATTGGCCTGATATCAGTGAAATACCAAGCTTTGACTATACCTCGAAGACAGAGAATACTGTACAACCATTCTTGTGGGGTCGAATGTTGAAGCTGTTCCCAGATGAAGTTGGTAATCGCGTTGTAGAGGTCTCGGTGGGTTGTTCTATTTTAAAATTTATGTATTTCACTCTATTATCTTTTCCTGGTCAGCAACAAGAATGTTCAAAATTAAACCAAATCTAACAAGAAAAATTTAATAAAATATAAAATAATAGTAGAATAGAAATAAATTTTATTGTACAACAATTACTACAGTTTGCATAAAAGCAATTGAATGACCGAGTACTAATGGCATAACAAGCTTAACGGTTTTCTTATACTTGAGTCGAATGTAGCGTTATACTACTAAACCTTACACTATATAAGTATATAAAAAATAAGACAACATTCATAAATCTGTACGGTTTCAGATTGGAAAAGGAGCCTCTTAAAATAGTATTAAATTTACTTATATAAGTTTTTTTTTATTATTTATATAAGTACATTTTTATATGGATTGGGCTGCCCAAATGACTCTGCCTGATGAAAGCATAAGCCGAATCCAAAAGTGGTGTTCACCATACTCATTGCGAATGCAGACAATGCTACAACGCAGCATGGTGACCAACGCCATGGCGGCCTACTGATGCTTCTGCATCATTGGGCCTCCAGTCTGGCACTAACCAACGAAACACGACAACATGAAATCTGTAATTTTACGTTGATCTTCTTTGCGAGGATAGTACCCCGGTCGATTCAGCCCATTAGTGCTGAAATCAGCGTAGCTCTACTATCTTGGAAACATTTACTCCTTTATTTACTAATATCAAGAAGTTACAGAATATATTTTACTTAAAGAAGATTATCTGAACTTTAAAAGAGACCATGATCCAAGAGTTTTTTTCGTTCTTTTCTTTCAGGGAAATTTTCTAGTCCAGTTAGGAACTCATCTGCTCAAAAAAAGTTGAACTTGTAAAGGTGTTCATGCTACATAATTGCAGAATAAACGATTGCATTACGTATAACATTTTTTCATAAGTCTTTGATCTGAATCATCGTAGATTCTTATGTAAATTTATTGTTAGTGCTGTTTTGAGTCAAAGTGAAAAGCGAGTTAATTGAAAACGTCCGTGACGTACCGATACCTTTCCGTAGTAGTAGTCAAAGGGTGACAGTCTAATTATTAAAGGGGAAATTGAAATCGCTTTGAAAGAAAAGTTAAATCATTCTACAAAGTATAAATTTAATTCTTAATTTATGACAAAAATTACGATATCTATGTTTCTTAATTTATATAAAGTTATAAATTATTACTGTTACCAAAGAACTCGGGAAAAATACAAAAAAAAAGTATTTAGATAGGTTATTTTAAAGACGCAAGAAAACAATATCAAGATTTACACGTTTTTTTTGAGCTTGCGAAAGAGACCCTACTCTGCGGGGTGTGAAGCATGAGCAGAATCCAAGAGGTGGTGGTCACAATGCGAATTCAGATATTGCAATAATGCAGCATAGTGAACCACACTATGGCAGCCTAGTGATACTTCTGCATCATTGGGCCTCTGGTCTCACACTTATCAACAAAACATGACAACACGAATGCTGTCATTTTAGATTGAACTTCAATGAAAGGGAAGTACCAACCCATTAGAGCTGGCCCATACATGCCGAGATAAGCGAGGCTCTATTCTCTCTTGAATTAGTTTTGAAAATCTAGACATATAAACCGCATTATTCTCAATATTGTATGTACAAACTGACATGTCAAATCATCGCACGTAACTCTTTTCATGTGAATTGAATTGGTATTGGTTTTTATTACATTTATCTGTATACATAGAACCCTATCTAGGGATTTATTGAGCTGTATCATAACTAATATTTTAAATTCGAAAGTAACGGACTGTCTATTACATATTTAAACCTAAACCGCTGAGTTAATTTGAATGAAATTTATTTATTTTATGATTTAGGTTACTATTCACTGTTTTACCAACATATACGCGAGCGGAGTTCAGAGCAAAAGCTAGTAATTTTATGTAGTTGTAGATACTATGCTACCTTCTTTATTTATTTTATGGTATGTTCTGGAAACGAGTAAATGTGTATATCGTTTGGGGATACACTGGAGCTTAGTAGCTCAAAGAAATGATTTAAATATGGAATGTAGTGCGGTTCTTAGCATATTTTTAACATGGTCGTAAGATAATAGTTTCATAACTGTTAGAAGTGCGAAAGAAGTACGGTAAACAAATACAATTATAGTATTTTTCGAAGTACTGACAACTTAGTACGCCTGACAAACAAAAAACGCAATCCCAATCTCCATGATGCTATATAGCTAGATTAAGCTTAGGCGCAAACAATGTGTTATCTGGCAGGTAGTAACTACATTCATCCACTGCGGACTGCGGGCACTTATATTTTGTGATATAGCAGGCAAATGATCATACAGTCATGAGTAGTTTATCATAGATAATATCGTAGATAGTAATTTTGTCATAGATTAGATATAATTTCAAACTTTTTCAATTATCTTTTTCTAAAGTTGTCATCATGAAATATTCTAAGTTATTTCAGTGATTCAAAATTTGATAACCAAAAACTAACAAATTTAGTTGGGTATATAATTCCATTTTGAACGACAGGAATTACGACCTATTCATTTACTATACTTTCACCTTTAAAGTAATCTAAAATCGTAAAGATTTTTGAACTTTTAGGTAACATAAATGAAATTGCCTTAAGCTTGTTAAGTGTACCTTTTGGTAATAAATCACATTGATAATTAATCAGATTTTATATTTTACAGCCCAAAACTATATGGGTGTTCCATTTACCGACGCATGTTCCAACTCAAATTCCCTTGATGAATTCAGACCACTACATAAAGAAATCTTTTGAAGATGAGGTACGTACAATTTATCAAAAGTGCAATATAGCCTCAGCTGAAATTTATTTAGATTCTTTTCTACTCCTTTTACCAGAATATTTATTTAAAACGGGTAGTTTAATCAACAGTAGAAACTGACGGATACCGTAACGATGATTCTTATTATAGTTTTAAATAAATTTTCAATTTAATAAGGCAAACCATTAGTTGGAGTGATGATCTACGCAAGATGGCTGGCAGGAGCTGAATGCGAATAGCCGAGGATGAAACTAAGTGGCGTGTAATTGGAGAGGCTTATGTCCATCAGTGGACTGCGATAGGCTGATGGTGATGATAATCCTATGGGCTATGTCGATGATCATTTTAAATCAGCCTTATCATACATTTATAATAATTTATAGCAAAATACTGAAATGCAAAAATGCAAAAATTAAAAAAAAATTGAAAATGTTATATTTTCTTAGTCCGTAACTGTACAATATCCATGGAAAGCTGAGGCGGATATAATTACTAAAATAAGTTTTTTGAAATTTAAAAAATATTCACGAAAAAAATACGGCATTACGTAGTTTGAAGGATCAGCTTCTAAAAACTAAAAGGAAGAATATCGATTGACAAACAGGAAAAATATTTTTGTTTGTCTTATTGCTTTATCCTGCTTACCCAAATACTACATATTTATTTAGTAAAAAGGTCAGATAACACTAATCCTCAATGTAACATAAAACTTTCAAAAGAAGGAAAGTGTGTATTTATTTATTGGTGATCGCCTGATAGTCGAACTTTTGTCTTCCTTAACATCTTACTTTATTTCATTTACCAGCATAAATTGGACTGAGAGGTATACTGGACTCAAATGCTGAAATGAAATCGTTTTCGACTTATAGAACACGACCCGGACCGGCTTTGGAGTACAGTCTTTGAAATACTCGGATTTCCTGTACTATATAATATGCATGAATAATCTTCGTCTTGAATCACTGTATTTATATACACTGCTGAAAAATGCATTAAAATCTGTAGACTAGTTCAAAAGACCTAAGCAATCAGTAAAAGTGACTTCATTTCATACTATGTAAAGGTTTTATACAAAATCGCTCTGCTCTAGCTCGATAAAAATCGCTCTGCTGTAGTTTCACTTACAACTACGTCGAAAAAACATGATTCTACGAAATAGACCTAATCTGCAAGAAGGTGTAAATATTAAAGAGGATTATCCTAAAAAAATAATAGAAAAATTTAAACAAGTGCAGCTGCAAGTTGAAGACGAAAAGAAAAAGAGGAAAATAGCGTTCATAAAGTACGACAAAGTGATAATAAAGAAAACACATGAAAGCAACAGAGAAAAGAGGAAAAGAGAGACTTCAAGATCACCGAAAATACCATCACTCAATGGGGAAGTTTAAATATGACAAAAANGGCAAAAGAAGCCAAAATGGACAAAAACTAGCAGAATTCATTATGGAAAATAACCTCACTTTAATGAACTCACGTTTTTATAAAAAAGCTAAAAGCAAATGAACGTGGTCCTCCCCAGGTGCAAAATTCAAAACGGAAATGAACTTTATAACAACCAACAAAGTAAGCGCGTTCATAGATACCAATATAGTTAAAAACCTCAACTTTAATATAGACCACCGTATGGTAAGAAGCTGCCTAAGCCGATACCAACACAAAAGATCCAGGAAAAAAACTAATAAATAATAATAAGCTGTACCAAATATCAAAACAAAGTCATTTTACTGATTCCCGCACAACAGAATCAATCAATGAAATTATTACCTCCGACGCAGAAACTGGGATCAAATACAGGAGACTACAAAACAAATTGAAAGAAATGGTAATTAGCACAACCAGAAGCAAAGAAAGATATTTAAGCAAAAAGACACTAGAACTACTGGGCGAAAGTGAAACACTAATATCAAATAAAGGGGAGAGAGAAAAACGTCAAAAATTGCAAACCTTATCGAGGAAATTAAGGAAAATATGAGGAAAGACCGTAAAGAGAAAAGAAATAGAGTTTTGGAAGAAAATATAAAAAGTACAGGAGGAATAAAAAAGGCTTTGAAATCACTAAGCGAGCCCGGGAAAGAATGGATATTGAAACTAAAGCAGCACGAATAATCTTAATAATACTTAAATAATCGACTCTCAACACAGAAACACACACTAACTATTACCGCCTATTGTATTCGGATAGATTCGATTCAGAGATGGCCACAATTTCGGAAGTAAACGAAGCAAAAGAAAACAAAGCAGACGAAGTACCAAAAATCACATCGTAGATCAGGCAGGATTCAGAAAAGACTTCAGCACAATAAATCACATTCACACAATAAAACAGCTGATTCAGAAATGTAAAGAATACAATAAACAAATCTACATGGTGTGTATAGACTACTCAAAGGCATTCAACAGCCTCGGGCACCATTACATATAGCGGAGCCTTGAACAACAAGGGGTACAGAGTAACTACATAGAAATACTTAAAAGTATATACAAACCTAGCAAGGCCAGTATTAAACTAGAATCAACACGAGATTTTTTTCCTATTAAAAAGGGCGTACGCCAAGACGATTCTATCTCCCCTACGCTATTTAACGCCGTACTCAAGTACATCTTTAGACAGCTAAACCGGGACCACTTAGTACCGAACATTAATGGAGCTCACTTGAACCACCTAACTACCAACTGAACAAATGATGCAGAGCCTAGCAAATATAAGTAGAGAAGTTGGTCTGGAAATCAATGCCAGTAAAACAAAGTTGATAACAAACTCAAAGGTCAAATAGACGTTGTGGTGGATGGCAACAGGATCTAACATGTCATAGAATATATTTACTTAGGACAGATAATATCACCTACAGATGAAATGAAAAAGGAAATAAACGGGCGAATAGCCCAAGGATGGAGAAAATACTGGTCACTGAAAGAAATAGTGAAAAGCAAAGATCGAGGCAATCACATAAAAAAGAAAACATTCGAAACCTGTATCCTACCTGTTCTTACTTATGGCTCTGAAACTTGGTCAACAACACTTCACCACAGTGAAAGGCTTACAAAATGCCAATGTGCCATGGAAAAAAGCATGCTAGAGTTAAAAATCAAAGACAGTCAGGAACGTAGACGTGAGAAAAAGAACAAATTTCACAAACATTCTTACCAGGATAGACGTCCAAAAATAGAGATGGGCTGGACATTTGCTACGCCACCCCATTAACAAATGGAGCAAGCAAGTCACCCTTTGGCAACCAAGAGACGGCAAAAGAGGTAGGGGTCGTCAAGTTATGAGATGGGAAGACAACTTAAAGCAGACAGCGGGACCATTCTGGTTGAGAGTAGCAAGGGCCAGGGTCCACTGGAAGGAATTGGAGGAGGCCTACGCCAAAAGGCACACCGAACATAGGGACCTCTTTTAACCCTGTTTGGGAATAAAAGGCTATTATTATTATTATTACATAACTATTAGTATTATGTTATACCTCCTTTCTTTAATATTTGGATTATTATTTTAATTTGTAGAGTCTTACAGGTGTTTTATTCAGTTATTTAAAAAAAAAGATTAGAAAAATCTACTACTCACCACCGTCGTTCAAAAAGTTTTGTTCTCTCCATAGGCTCCAAGAGTGTATGTTCCTCCTTTCAGTCAAATAAAATCGCAAGTTGATACCCAGACTTACTTAGAACTACTTCTATCGCTTTCAAAGTATGTTTCAGGCATCGTACAGGCCGACTTTATGTGGTTACGTTATTTTTTGCTCCCAGATACTATTCGTATATTTACTTACTTACATACTTACTTATCAGGAACATAGGGACTTCACTTTAGAAGGTAAAAATCTCTAAAAGTTAAAATAGACGACAAGAACACCCACAATTTGTATGTTTTTTTCTGTTTTAATTAATTTTATTTATCTTTGTTTAGTGGTCTCGTCCTAAATCGCTAGATGGAGATATTTACAGTGCAGAATCCCCGCTTCGTAAGTATTCTTATTATTAAATATCTTTGATTGCATACCGTGCACTAAACCGTACAATTAACCTTGCTTGATATGTGTTATTGGCAGTCCCGGTATGGGCTCAAGAGTAGACTGGACACAATTGCCCCAAATTCAATTCAATGGAACCGCCATTAACATCACTACTACCGTCAAAAATTTTGGGATGTACGTAAATAATACTTTAACTTGGGGTACCCACATTTATACAGGCAATCAGTCAAAATATATTTGCTTCTGCCGGGTCTTTGCGCAAACTGAGACTTTCTTCCGATTGCAACTAGGACTGCACTTGCACAAGCACTTCTCCTCCCAATTTTCGACTATGCCGATATCAACTATCTGAATTTGACCGAAGCACAACTTGATAGGCTTGAGCTACTACAAAATCTTTGTATACAATTTGTATTTGGACTACGAAAATATGATCACGTCTCTGAATCCCGTCAATACCCAAGATGCTTTCGATTCGCTCTCGCCGGAAAACTCATATCCATGTTTTTGAATATAACATCTTGTTTAATCCTAAAGCCGTCCTCTACCTTAAAGAACGATTGAGGATGCCGCTGCATTCAACAAAATTCTATAGCCTGTCCTTTACGGTTGAAGCCGTACGCTTATGGAATGCATTGCTGATAAATATCAGGAAATCTAAAACAGGAAATAGTTTTAAGACAATGATTCAAGAAGTTTATAGGTCATAACTGATTCAAGGTCATAAGTGAAAGAGGGTTTTTCATTTTCATATGTGATACAATTTAAATCATTATGGTAAGTGGTGTATGTGTATATATGTATGTATGTGTATGTATATCTGTATATATATATGTGTGTGTGTGTGTATATGTATATGTATATATGTATGTGTACATATATAGTGTATGTATATATATGCGTGTATGTGTATGTGTGTATGTGTGTATAAATGAATATATGGAGATATATGTATATGTGCCCGATTATATTCATAACAATTTCATTTATTCTTTAAAATTAATTGCACCGTCAACTGCTACAGTCTCTCCGATACTTTTTTATCCATCCTAAGGTTGCCTGATGAGATTGCTTTTGGCAATATGGCTGCTCTTTGTATATTATATTATGTGTTGGTCATCTTATGTACTCTCTTAAAATATGTAAAAACGGTGTACAAATAAAGAGTTTTCTATCTTGAGGAATAAGTAAACAATTACCCTATTATGAGATACTATCTTTTGCACGCCGCTTCGCTTGCGCAGATGTTCCTATCTCAGTCAGTCATATCATATCTTAGTCTGTCATATCAATTAGTTGCCTGTAAGAGATTGCCCCCGGGCGATCAGGCCACCAATTGTACTTCTCTAATTTTATGTTAACCTTAAAATGAATCTGGTGTACAATAAAGAGATCTATTATTATTATTATCATATCTTAGTCAGTCAGTCACCTACCTCTTAAATATATATAAATTTTACATTAGGTATGCCGTATATATATACCACTACATCATTATCGTAATTTACCACATAGCTTATCGTATTTATTCTAAATATGCACAATATACACAATAATTAGCCCACAATAAACACAAACACAAAAATCATAAATTTATAATAAATTAAATGATCGAAAACTGTGATATAAGTCAGGAGTATTCCGTATCACAATTAAGAAGTGCGGGCAGAGCGAGGTCCGAAGAGAAATTGTCCCGTTTCTAATCGCGGCGCCTTATATCGGTACTGTGCCATGTCCCCACCTTACTCGTATGATTGTGCTCCGTGATTGTAATAACTTTATTTATTGAATACCCTCGTTCCTTCATCTATGTTTGTAAACTTATTCCTAATCCGTGAGTTAACATTAAAAAAAATATATTTTAAAGAATTGTAGTTTAAATACTGCAACTTGTGATGACATTATTGAACAACAAATGTCATAACGAAATTTTGATTGCTGGTTTTCTTCTGCAGAAACGCGAAGAAGTTGGGATTATTACAGTAAGTTGTTTTTCTTTGTTTTAACATTTGTGATAAGTGTTTGCTGTTGCTAGTTCGTTAGAGTAATTTGTATTAATTCCTAAAAAGAGAAAAAAATTCAAAGTAAAGAGTGCAGCTAGTTACTAAAACGTCCTTTCATTATAGAAAAGTATTTCCTGTCTTTTGGGATTGATACACAGTTTATGTTGTGTATCGCAACCTAATCGTGATAAAAAAACTTTAAGGTTACAATGTTAGTAGTAAATAAAGTGTATGCGAAATATATATATATATATATATATATTAGCAGTCTTGTCCGGTATCAGAGTAGTATGTGACTCCTACAAGAGACTGAACCAAGAACTAATTCGGCAGGCCATTTTGAATTCTAACATATATATCTGAAGACCTATATTTCTTATTTCGTTACCTTCAGCCCAGAATAGATGGCCGCAAATCTTCCCCAGTTGCGGAGGCCGTTCACAATCTCCCGTAAACTTACCAGTCAAAGGCCTCCTAAACACACGGGGTGCACGTCCACTGTTTTTCCGATACTTCAACGAGCAACCGCAAGCTATGTTGCTACAGACTGATGGACAACGAGGTAAGTTATTTCAACTGTCTAAATCTAATTTCACTACACGAATGGCAAGATAGCTTAAGCGCTTACTAGACCGCTTGCTACTGCGATGAGTGTTGTGAGTTCAATCCCACATGAGATTTCAATTTGTATCATCAGTAATTTTTTTCTGAGTCTGGGTGTTTTTTCTCTCCGTTTCGTGTTACTTTGCAAACACTTGACTCAGGGATTTTCGCTATACAGCAGTCTAATAGTTTGCAAATTCTTACATTTAATTTCTTTTAGAAACTGTGTCTGTTCGCGAAGTAATTGAAACAGCGATTTCAGAAGATATTTACGATATTGCAATTACAGCGTCCTCAACCTTAAACATAGAAGGCTCTTATATTAAATTGTTCCATACAATCTATTGTCAGAATTTAACTTTGTGTCGTGAAACAGCAGGTTTTCCTCTGAAATTGTTTAGTGTTTCGATTAATAACTCCTTGACTTTGTATAGTGACTGACAATGAGTGTACTTTGGTTTACTTTACAATAGCTATTGTGTACATATTTAACACTATATTAAAAGGGAGCGTTAAAGGGCTGGCGCCGCCTAAATTCTCCATACAAAGTAATACCAATGTAATTAATTTGTAGTTTGAACATATTTCCACCGAACTGATATCCAGATTTAAAGAGTATTTTCACGGCTCCTATTTACTTAAAAAAAATTAACCACAGTGAAGTAAAAGCGAATTTAATTTTGCACATGTTTACAGCGTATATAGCATGTTTTAATTTTATTTTTCTCTATATTTTTAACAGCAATACGTATAATATTGTTTCGTCAGAAGCATAGCTTATGTTATCAAATTACTTATTATCGAAAAGAAAATGAAAAAACATTGAGATTTCATTGATAATTTTTGGTAGTCTACAACACATCCATATTTATTGTAAAAACCAATTAGTTAGTAGTGATATCACGGCAAGCAGTGTACCTGTATATCTCGTAACTGTGTGTCTTGTAACTGTTTATCTAACTTTAGTTTATTTTGGTTTTACTTATAATTTACTTATATTTTTTAACCTTATGCCGAAACGAAGCACTGTCTACTGTTAAAGTTGTATACAGCTGTAACTGGATGACAGGTTCACTGTTATGATTATGATGTTAGGACTGTATTTTTTTTTTTATCTGTTATCTGTATTTGTACCTATTGACTAAAATAAATTCTCATCAATTTATATTTCAGAGCTCCTCTACGGTATATGGCCTCGTTATCACCGTCCATTAATTTACGGCGGTGCAGTTCACAGCCGCCGGTATTTATTTCACTCAATGACTGTTCACTGGCCGTCAGAACATAGGGTCGGTGGCCAAGTGTACCCCATTGAAACACAAGCCTTGTTTATATCGGCTGAGTACAAGACCATACAGGACGCTATCGAAGGTCATCCAAAGGATGCTCAAGCTATTTTGGGAATTGCCAGCTTGTACAAGGTTGGTGTGATAATTCTTGATTAAATATAAAAACAATTATGATTCGATATAAAACTAAGAATTGAGAGAGTAATTTTAGAATTTCTCAGTCGTTGACTTGTCTTTGCAGGCTAACAGTTTTTTCAAATGGCTAGTTTGAAATGAAAACTTTAGGTTAATATTAATACAATGGACAGTAATTAATATTGAAGCAAATTATAAAAATATATTATGTTAATTTATTAAGTGAGGCTAGAACTCTATTGCGCCATTCAGGGTTTGTGGTTACTGTGTAGTTCAGTGTATCTATGCTAGATGGCATCGGAGTATGTGTGGCTGTTGATTTTGCCACGTCATATAAGGAAACTTATTTCATTTTCACATTCAGCCTTTTATAATTTTACCCCTGTAATAAAATGTATTTAAATACCATACGTGTGTACAAATGTGCTTAAAATTTCTGGCAACTTTTAGCACCCTTTCGTAATTCTTTCCGTCTTTTTGATAGTTCTTTTCCATATGCACATAATTTTCAAATCTACTACTTTCACTGTAAGTGGCAATAGATTTTCCCCTATTATGAAATTGGCAGTAAAATTACATTTGGCAAAATATCGACATTGAATACCAACTCCTACCCCTTTGGGGTATGGGCTCAAGTGTAACATGTAGTAATATGTGATTCATATGGCATATTTAAGGTAGTAAAACTACGTTAATTTTAGCACACCAATCTCATAGAAATCCAACCAAAATGATAACATTCCTGCTGTTGTATTTATTGAGTGAGTGCGAGATCGGAGACCCAATGATGCAGGAGCGTATGAATAGGCCATCGTATTGTATGTGTCGTCGCATTGTCTGTATTCGTAATGAGAATGGTGATCAATACTCGTGAATTCTGGTCATGCTTTCCATCTGGCAGAAAAAACTGAACTGAAACCCTTTTTAAGTACCGAAGTTAACTAACACGCGTACGCGATATAGCGTCGAATTTTTCACATAGTATTGTTAGAAATTCGACACATCAATCGCGCGTTACTAGGTGCTGGACGCCAAAAGATAAACCAATTTTCTATATGACGTTTGACATTATCGTTGATACCGCTTGTCACGTAGTACATTAAAGGCATATTTTTCTTATCTCAAATACAATGAAAAAAACAACATTTGTGCTAACAATCTCCACTTCCACATCAAATACCTATTGTAATACATAAAGAAGCTTATACATAGTTTTAATACATAAGATTCCAATTTATTAAGATATTCGTACATAAAGGTAAAGTATGTTGATATTGATATGATGATGTTCTCCTAGCCGATTTCAGTCACGGTGGCCAGTCTCAAACACAAGTACACTCTCAGTTCCCTCTCTCTCATAATCCGATGGGACGGTTAACCGACACGATCGGGAAGAGATCAGGCGCGGGACCGAGAGCTTTTAACCGCTAGACCAAGTACTTTATGAAAAGGTTTTAATATATAAATGGTGGTAAATATATAAACGGAGAAGCTATTAATATAATAAATATAAATAAATATTTCGGACATCTAACACACAACGCCCTCTAGTCCCAAACTAAGCAGAGCTTGAATTAAGGAATACTAGATAACTGATATGAATACACAAATACTTTTTTTTGTATATACATACATATTATACATAGAAAACACCAAAACTCCGAAACAAATATTTGTAGATCATACAAACATTTGGTTCGACCCAGGATTCGAAGCCGAGACGTCATGAACAGCAGTCGCGTACGATACCACTGCGCCACCAAGGTATATAAATGGTTAGTTTTATTTAAGGGCAATTTTCAATAATCTATTTCCAGTATTAACTGGAAATAGGTGTATTGAAACGGAACTTCGGGTAGGTGACGCTGAAATCCAGGTGCGTCAGAATAGGACTTCATATCATATGATCCCAAGGTACTTACATTGAACAGTAGGTGGAGCTTCGAAGATCATTTCGGGCAATAAGTCCTGCGGCTGCAAGGAGTAGCAGGTGCGCTGCACCGTCTGCTGCTCAATCTCGGGGGACCACGGGAAAAAGTTCACTGCGCCTATATGTTTTCAGATTAATGGTCCTCTATGGGGCGCCCGTCTGGTCTAATAACGTCCCTCGCTGTCAGACCTTACTCAGAAGCCTGTGATTATGCGGAGCACAATTCCGTAAGAGGCCGTGACGGTCCTGGCGCGCACATTAACAAACTCTGGAGACGTAGCGGGCACGGCTCGAAATTCAGGGCTGTGCCAGCCAACTTGCTGTCGGAGGCGTTGCTTCGCTGACTATCTAAATCAAATAGGTTGGGTCCTGGTCGGACAGATCGGGCTAAGCCTGTTACCGCCAGCATCGTTCGCGGCAATGTTGGCAGTGATGAAGGGTGGGAAGCTACGGTCTCCTTCTGTGAGGAAGTTATGTTTCAGAAGTAGGCCTCAGAACAGGATCAGGAAAGGGTCGATCCACTCGTAGAAGGTGGCAAAGGGGACGTGACAAAAGTCGCTAGCTTCTAATCTACTGGCTGGCTAAAATTACTTGTTAAATCCACCTTTAATTTTTTATATTTTTCATCGGAAAATAAAAAAGCAAACTCTACATGTTAAGTGACACAATCCACAATTTATTATTGAAAACCGCATTCAAATCGATTGAGTTGTTTCTTAGATTAGCGTGCACAAACAAAAATCTAGCACAATCAAAATTAGATATAAATACGCATTTATTTTAATCTTAATACTATCTACAATTATTATTGATAAGTTATATAATTTTTAGGTCGGGTTATTCATTTTTGTTTACATAATAGTCATTAGTACGCCAAAAATGCAAAATTTATAATACGAATATCTGATTGCAATAATCTTTTTAAGCTGAGTGTCAGATTAAACACAATAACATCAATACATAAATGTGAAATATTAATATATAATGCATAAGTGTAGTTATGAATATTGATATCTTTCTTTTTTACCCGACTACGAAATAAGGAGGTTTATGTTTTTTGAGTGTATGTATGACTGTAACAGACTTGGCATCAACATTAATGGCGAGTTCAACACCTTCGATTTGCTGACGATATAGTAGTCATGGCTAAAACCATGGAATACCTTGGCACAATTCTCGATAGCCTCAGTAGTTTCTCTAAACGAGTGAGTAGGTCTTAAAATGAACATGGACAGGACAAAAATTATGTCAAACGTCCATGTCAAACCCATTCCAGTGAAAATTTAAGACCCTACTTTCGAAGTTATTGTTATATGCCTAGGATAGACTATCTAGCTAGGTAAAGTCGATTTCGAGAAAGAGATTAGTCGTCGAATCCTACTCGGCTGGACAGCGTTCGAAAAGATTCTTGACATTTTTTGTCCCAAATACCACAGTGTCTCAAGACGAAAGTTTTTAACCAGTGTGTTTTGCCAGTGAAGACCTATGGTATAGAGACCTGGTCACTCATAATGAGCCTTATAAGGAGGCTTAAAGTCGCTCAAAGAGCAATGGAGAGATCAATTCTCGGCGTTTCTCTGCGTGATCGAATCAGAAATGAAGAGATCCGCAGACAAACCAAAATCACCGACATTGCCCGTGTAATTGCCAGCTTTAATTGAGAGTTGGCGCGGCTTATTGCTGACAGATAAGATGGCCGTTGGGGCAAAAAATTACTGGAGTGGTGGCCGCGTATTGGACAACGTATCTTGGGTAGGACAAGATGGTTCGGCGAGCTGGTGAGGGTCTCAAGAAACCGTTGGATGCAAGCAGAACAAAACCGATTGTTATGGGGAAGCTTGGGGGAGGGGAGTTTGGGTATAAATTAAACAATCCCAAAGTTAACTAACACCTTTAAATATTCCACGATTTTATTTATTATCGTATCCACCTTGTATAAGGCAAAGATATTGTACCCACATATTAATCCGATATTAATAATCTACCAAGAATTCTATCCGTTGTTAATTTGTCAATCAATCAAGGAACAAGAAATCAAAATTAATTTGAAGTTTAGTTCAGCGTAATGACGATGATTGATGAAAGATTTTTTTATAAATATTTCAATGATTTTTAATATTAATTTATTTTTTGTATCGTATGGACCCATAAAACTAAGCATTCGTCATATATAAAAAATTAAAACAAGATATAATTGACTTAGACTGCCTTTAGAGACTGACTTGTTATCACTGCATAGATGAGCTAGCTGCATGGTTTTATGTATATTTTTAAGGAGTAAAATTGGGCTACAAAGATCTTACAATAATTAAAAAAAATTATTTGCTTTTCATTGTCAAAATCAGTTCACCAATCCAACAGAAGAAAAAATATTTTTAGGAAAATGTAAAGTTAAAAACGCTACTTTTAATTCTTCGAAAAAACATCACACCCGTTTTCGCATTAAATATAATTTATTTTCCTTTCAAGAAAAGAAAAGAGTTTATAAATAATCAACCCTTTTATCTTAAATCAAATATCTTATACTTAAATTAAATGACACAACTTTACTTCTTGTTAACTTTATCCTAATCATTTTGACATCCATCACTTTTAAAAATAGCGATTCTATCTGCATGATCCGACTTATAACATCTGGAAGTTCCTTAATTTCTTGAAATTATTCATGACATTGTGACAGTCAAATTAAAAAATTGAGACGGCTGGTTTATTATCCATCCGGAGGAAAAATCTGATACGATTATTTTTATATTAAGATCACTTTTCGCTACTTAAAGATTAGATTAGAGAAATGTTTGAAAAAAATTCAGTATTGTGTGCTTGTTGATATATGTATTTGTTTATTGCAAAAATAAATCGTCAACCTTTTTTCCATTTCCTAGTATTGTTAATTTTGAATGACTACCGTAATAATGGAGTTAAAGTTAAAGAGTTTTATTGCTATAAATAATGATTTTTGATCTTAATAACTATTTTCTTTGCAGTATGGAAACTATACACATGAAGGCTTAGCAAAAATTATGAACTTTAGCAACGGTGAACCGTTTAATATAAGAAATTTTACTGCGAAGCCTCTGACTTACTTCAATCCGCCCTTCAGCAATTATGTTTGCTACCAGGGTTCATTGACGGTACCGCCTTGTACGGAAACGGTGATATGGTTCATAAGAGCCAGAGCCTTGTCTGTTAGGAGGGTAAGATGTTTACATAAAATAATTACATATACTAAGTTGGCGTAAGCGACTGCCGATCAAGAGGTCTCGGGTTCGATTCTCGGATCGGATTGTTGTTGGGTTTTTCTTACAATAATTTTTTTATAGCTGTCCGGAGTACTGAAGATGGCAGTGTTTCCCACCCGTGTCTCGGAGAGCCCGTTAAGCTGTCGGTCCCGGTTGTCATGAACATCAATGGCAATTGTTATTAGGAAGTCAGAGCTCTCAAATTTACTGTCAATATGATGATTATAATTTTATCCAACTTCTTATTTCCGTATCTTTTCGAATATAGTGTACTAAGTAAATCAAAGTATGATCATAATCAAAATAAAATCAATAAAATCACTTTATTATGGTGTAGGGGTAAACGAGCAGACGTATCGCCTGATGGTAAGCGATTACCACCGCCCATGGACGCTCGCAACACCAGAGGCGTCACAAGTGCATTACCGGCCTTAGGGGATGGGGAGGGGGATGAGGGGAAGGGTTGGATCATGGGCCTCCAGCATCCTCACTCGGTGAAACACAACGCAGGCGCTGTCTCACACCGGTTTTCTGTGAGACCGTGATATCACTCCGATCGAGCCGGCCCATGCGTGCCGGAGCATGACTTTCCCACGGCAGCACTAACACATCTAGCACATCAAATTCCAATCTAATAGACAAAAGATTATTTCTTGTCGTAATAGATTTGTGGCAAAAATATCGCATAGATTCTAATTTCAACAAGTAACGAATTATTTAAAATGAAAAAACCCGACTGCGCCAATGCGTGCCATCTTTGATTAATACAGGTTTTTTTTATTATTTATATTATTTATTTTTTAAATTTTGATGTACCCAGTGTCACTCTCACGGCTAAGGCGAATCTATCGACACCACTCAATTAAAAATACAACATGCCGTTTAGGCTCTAGGGCGTGCTAGAGCAATATGCATACATATGTGCACTCGACAAGATAACCCTCCTTTTTTTGCAGTCGGGTGATAAAATACTTACAAAAGATTCTGTTAGAAGTATCAGTTCTTAGAGCATCAGTATTAAGTATACCATCAATGGAAGCCTTTACGTACATTTTAGTGTAAGACTAATCATGATTAATTTATTACTAATTTTCTATAGGAATTCATCGATACAATGGAAGCGATTGTGAGTTCAGAGCCAATTCCAAGAAGACGGTTCTCGCGTTTTCCTCAGCCACTTAACGATAGAAAAGTGTTTATGTTTAATTAGACTAATCAATTCACAAAGCTACGCCATTTTGAATTGTAATCGATTTAAGAGCAGTATTGTGTACATGTTCTAGTATAAATAAATGTATCTTAGTTACTTTGTTTTATCTTAGGTGACAATACCAGAATAATTATTTTATGCTGTAAGGACAAATAAACAAACGGGTTACAAGATAGTAAGTTCCGTCGTCCTTGGACAAGTGCAAATCTGGTGCCACAACTCCTTCTAGATTAGATTTAGGAAAAAAAGGAGGTTTGGGCTTCAATAACTTCACTCATTTGAAAAGTAGCGAAAAAGTTGGTAAAAAGCTGTTTTTTTTTTGTATCTTCAGCAACCCAGAATGTCCCACTGCTGAGCTTGGGTTTAAGCTACACGTATACGTACCGACCCTGGTTGAGTTTTTTTTGTAAGGGCTTTCTATTATTCTAGTTCAGCTGGCTCGTTTATATCGAAACATAGTTCCTCCATATTTCGCGCTGAGGTCAAAATATCTTAAATCTGAGATGAAAAATACGTAATAACAGCTACCAGCTAGCTGCATCATATTTTAAATGAAACTATCCAGTACTCATTGTATTAGCTACTCATCTCCTTAGTTTAGGGGCAAATTTTTTTATATAGACAGTAATGTCACTGTGTCAGATGTCTGAAATATTATTATATTATATACCGACCCGTGCCCGCTTCGTAGGGCGTTAACCGTACTCTTTTCCTTGACTTAATTTAAAAATACTATTATTTTTAACTGAATTTTTGTTCAATCATAACATGAACTATGTCACTCCTGAATAGTGTCACTTTCTGATATTGAAATAATTTTCAGGATTGCATCAGAACTATCGAAAAAAAATTATCCTTCCCTACAACTATATAACCTAAGTTAAAAACTTTACCTCTTTATAATATTAGTACAAATGTTAAGTTAATATAACTATTAAGTTATAATACTTACTATTACAAATAAATAGAAGACAAGGAACCTGCGAAACGGAAAACACTTGAGGTTTGATATCGATTTTGTTTGAAATATTAATAGGATATGCATCGGACATTGGCTAACCAATCCACAGCTTATTAAGTTAAAGTATGGTCTGTGTAGGAATATTTTAATTATTTATTACATATTTATTTATATCTAATTATGAAAAGTACTTACAATTAAAAATCCTGACCCATTACACTAAAGACTAGATGAATACGGCTAGTTAAAAGACTACGGTGGTTCTGATCCTGGATATTACGGAAGCGTTAAGTCTTTGAGTCTTCAAGTCTTCTTCATGATAAAATTAATGTTAAAAAATATAAAAACTAGAATGAAATGAAATGAAGACCGTCTTTCGAAAAATCAATAAACGATCACAAAGAAAACTTGAAACAAAAATCAACTTGTATGGCCAGCGTGGTGTAGCAGAAATCTCCTTTCCAATGAGAAGCCTATGTTATACAATGGACTATACTCAATGTTGAGTTAAGCACGCCTTTTGTACATGACACTTCCTTGTATTTTGTTCATACTTGTATTTTCAATGTGTACAATAAAGAATAAATGAAATGAAATGACTATTAAGGGCTGTTGACGGCAACATTGCACATAAATAATTTTGACCTAATATCAAAAAGCTTTGATTTCAAGTAAGCCTCTAAACTAAAATATATCCTACATATTTAACCTCCTACTTCCAACTTTTATGTAACAATCACAACAGAAACCTTCGGTCCACTAATAACCCCCTTCTTCGTTGNAGATATTACGGAAGCGTTAAGTCTTTGAGTCTTCAAGTCTTCTTCATGATAAAATTAATGTTAAAAAATATTAAAACTAGAATGAAATGAAATGAAGACCGTCTTTCGAAAAATCAATAAACGATCACAAAGAAAACTTGAAACAAAAATCAACTTGTATGGCCAGGGTGGTGTAGCAGAAATCTCCTTTCCAATGAGAAGCCTATGTTATACAATGGACTATTAAGGGCTGTTGACGGCAACATTGCACATAAATAATTTTGACCTAATATCAAAAAGCTTTGATTTCAAGTAAGCCTCTAAACTAAAATATATCCAACATATTTAACCTCCTACTTCCAACTTTTATGTAGCAATCACAACAGAAACCTTCGGTCCACTAATAACCCCCTTCTTCGTTGTTACCAAGGATCTCCACCTTTTTTTTTTGGACTTGGTGGAATGCCTTTAAGCACTTCGCTCCCCCCCCGCGGGGACAGGGGGTTCGCTTTGTGTGGGACTCCTGACTAACACCAGCCAGACTACCCACTAAACCACAACGGTGTGCCACTCTGCGCCTGAGACGGGAGAGATCCGGGAACCGCTTTCTTACGCCATCCGGACCCCTCCCAGCGCCTGCCCACATTGAAGCAGGCACCGTCTTGTGATGATAAAGTCCTTAAGGTGGGCGACGTACGGCACATGCGTAACGTCGCCCCCCTCGCGGGTGGCCTCTAAAGCGGATGGGGGGGAAAACCCGTCCCGCCCATCCGCGGCCACACTCAGGGCGGCATGAGGCGCTGATAGGCGCGCCTCCGCCGCCCGGTTCGCCGGCGGCGGATCGGGTCCGAGTGGAGATCGTCCTCCCGGGCCTTCTCCGCCGCCTCCTTCTGCGAGATGACTTCCTCGCAGAAGGTCGCGACCGCGGTAAAACTGCTCTCNGTTTTTTTTTTGAGCTTGCGAAAGAGACCCTACTCTGCCGGGTATGAAGCATGAGCAGAATCCAAGAGTGGTGGTCACAATGCGAATTCAGATATTGTAATAATGCAGCATAGTTAACCACACTATGGCAGCCTGGTGATACTTCTGTATCATCGGGCCTCTGGTCTCACACTTATCAACAAAACATGACAACACGAATGCTGTCATTTTAGATTGGACTTCAATGAAAGGGTAGTACCAACCCATTAGAGCTAGCCCATACATGCCGAGATGAGCGAAGGTCTATTCTCTCTTGAATTAGTTTTGAAAATCTAGACATATAAACCGCATTATTCTCAATATTGTACGTACAAACTCAGATTGTCAAATGATCGCACGTAACTCTTTTCATGCGAATTGAATTGGTATTGGTTTTTATTACATTCATCTCTATACATAGAACCCTACCTAGGGATTCATTAAACTGCATCATTACTACTATTTTAAATTCAAAAGAAACTGA
Organism: Hyphantria cunea; assembly: GCA_003709505.1. Taxonomy (NCBI): domain Eukaryota; kingdom Metazoa; phylum Arthropoda; class Insecta; order Lepidoptera; family Erebidae; genus Hyphantria; species Hyphantria cunea. The sequence continues at coordinate 104,715 of PKRV01002950.1, forward strand.
CTGTCTACAACATATACAAGCCTAAATTGCTGAATTAATTTGAATGAAATTTACAATGGAGATCCTTTGATCCTTGAAGACGGATTTAGGTTACTATTTACTGTTTCGACCAACATATATGCGAGCAGAGTTCAGTGCACAAGCTAGTAATTTTATGTAGTTGTAGATATTATGCTACCTTCCTCATTTATTTTGTGGTATGTTCTGGAAACGAGTAAATGTGATTATCTTTTGGGGATACACTGAAGCTTAGTAGCTCAAAGAAATGATTTAAATATGGAATGTAATGCGGTTCTTAGCACATTTTTAAAATGGTCGTAAGATAATAGTTTCATAACTGTTAGAAGCGCGAAAGAAGTACGGTAAACAAATACAATTATAGTATTTTTCGAAGTACTGACAACTTAGTACGCCTGACAAACAAAAAACGCAATCCCAATCTCCAGGATGCTATATAGCTAGATTAAGCTTAGGCGCAAACAATGTGTTATCTGGCAGGTAGTAACTACATTCATCCACTGCGGACTGCGGGCACTTATATTTTGTGATATAGCAGGCAAATGATCATACAGCCATGAGTAGTTTATCATAGATAATATCATAGATAGTAATTTTGTCATAGATTAGATATAATTTCAAACTTATTCAATTACACGTACAACGACAGGAATTACGACCTTATTCATTTACTATACTTTCACCTTTAAAGTAATCTAAAATAGTAAAGATTTTTGAACGTTTAGGTAACATAAATGAAATTGCCTTAAGCTTGTTAAGTGTACCTTTTGGTAATAAATCACATTGATAATTAATCAGATTTTATATTTTACAGCCCAAAACTATATGGGTGTTCCATTTACCGACGCATGTTCCAACTCAAATTCCCTTGATGAATTCAGACCACTACATAAAGAAATCTTTCGAAGATGAGGTACGTACAATTTATCAAAAGTGCAATATAGCCTCAGCTGAAATTTATTTAGATTCTTTTCTACTCCTTTTACCAGAACATTTATTTAAAACGGGTAGTTTAATCAACAGTAGAAACTGACGGATACCGTAACGATGATTTTTATTATCGTTTTAAATAAATTTTCAATTTAATAAGGCAAACTATTAGTTGGAGTGATGATCTACGCAAGATGGCTGGCAGGAGCTGAATGCGAATAGCCGAGGATGAAACTAAGTGGCGTGTAATTGGAGAGGCTTATGTNGGGTCCGGTGCTCCAACTAATGAGGTTATTCTACAGTGATGCAGTTTAATGATTTTCCTTTAAGTATGAATCAAAAGCCCTGAGCAATTATTATTTGAAAATGGTAATTTATATCTACAATCATCATTAACACGCTCTCCGAGACACGGGCAGGAACTACAGACATCTTCTATACTCTCCGGGCAGCTAAAAATTTCTTAAAAGAAAAATTCAATAGCAGTCCGACCCGAGAATCTTACCCGAGATTTCTTGATCTTCAATCGCTTAGGCTAACCGCTAGACCAACAAGGCAGTCAAATTAATATTAATATTATTATTCTAAACTAATCAATTTCTTTCATATAATTACATCTAGGTAAGCCCTAATGGTGAATAAAACTGATCACAAATAAAATCAATAAGCCTTACATGGGTCTTAAGTTCTTGTCGTAGATCAGGAATTTTTAGATGTGGTTTTAGAATTGTTCTCCCGAAGAAAGACTTTAAGAATACACGGTCCCAATAGCTCATTTTCGCTGTAATAAATGTCTTTTATTAATTGTGTATTGTGTACAATTAAGATAATAATTATTAAAAAATACCTAGGTCACAAATACAGGTCTGCCCCCATGACGTTCACTTGTTGTCTACGGTTACATTAGTAAGTTACTATTTTCCGGTCATGGCTAGAATATTAATTGCATTTACTGTTTAAATTTACTGTGTTGACTGCCTCGGTGAAGTAGAAAAAACGCAACTGCTGTCCACGAGGTCTTGGGTTCGAATTTTGGGTCGGACCAAATGTTTGTATGATCTGCAAATATTTGTTTCAGTATAAAACAAACAACAACAACAACAACCCATAATGTCCCACTGCTGGGCTCGGGTCTCCTCTCAGGAGAGGGTTAAGGCCATACAGTACAGTACATACATTGTTTCAGTATATGTATAATTAAAAAAAAATTGTTGTATTCGTATCAGTTGTCTAGTACCCTTAGTACAAGCTCTGCTTAGTTTGGGACTAGATGGCGTTGTGTATAAGATATCCGAAATATTTATTACTATTATTTATCTATAAAATCCGTATTGAAACCAACCTTTAAGCCCTAAGGTTAACTATGGAAAAGAAACAGGTGGCTTAGGATCAGTTATCTTGTAGATAATGTCGTGAATAAATCAACCGATAGCACATTGACTGATGATATTATCGTGATAAACTTGTTGACTGCATGAAGATCACACTTTGAGAGGACGTCGCTGACAAAATAATTCAAAATGAAAACTACCAAGATGCGTAAGTTTATTTTAATTTAACTATATATAGCTAATTTTCTACCGAAATCAGGATGTCCACTAATCGATTCTAATTTAAGAAAATAGTTCGCGAACTTCTTTGGAGAGAATTGGTAGTACATTGTAGTAGGTTTATCCATTATTTGCATAATTACTATTTGTCGAATTCAATATTTTGTTCTTGCACCTACCGCATCATATTTCTATTACACCTGAAGGTTGACTGGCAGATAATGCTTTTGGCATTAAGTCCGTCTTTGTAGTTCATGAGCATTAAGTTAATATATAAATATTTTCCATCTGAACTAACTTTATTAGTAGATTTAGCTTCAGAAATATATGATGTAACACTATAGAATTGTCAATTAATATATAATGCGTATTATTTGCAAATACTGTTTTTATTGATTGCATATTGCAATACTTTTGTTATTTTCCACGTGGTGACGAATTAAGAATAAGATGTGTTGCCACCCTATTATGCGACTAAGGGAACAAAATATTTAAGACAACGACACTGAAACGAGAAGGTAAATTTGAAACAAAGCCTACACCAATCCGAATAATCAACGTGGTAGTAAACCCCAAATCTTTTTCTAAGAAAAGGCCTATGTTGATCAATTGACTGTTAAGAGTTCTTTATAATGATAATTAATACTCTTGTACCCACTTTCATACTGTACCCTTCTTAAAGTATGAGGTGATTCCTTGATGATTCATTAAGTATGTGTATATTATATTCAGTATCTTGTTTCGTAATATATATAAATAAAAATGAATCATTGAAATGTATGTACGCGCATAACTTTTGACTGCACCAGATTAGATAATTATTTTTTATGTGTTTGCTATTGTTGGGACAAGGTTTGTATTAAAGAAAATTATGGTAAAACCCAAAGTGTAAATCTTTTTTTGGCCACGTCTGTTCTACCTATAGGAAGATGTAGCGGGCATAAACGATAAAAACAAGCTAATCGAAAATTAAAAAAAATAAAATAACATGGCTGGCCCAAATTGGGTCTAGTCAGCTAGTGATGTATAAATAATTATCTATGAATGTGTCAAACTGTTTTCATTATAGAATTTTCTGTTCGTAATCAATCGTGTGCAAATATGAATGCAACACGGAACTCATGCTTCCGACGAGTGCAAAATCCCTCACTTTATTTTTCGGCCTTTTACCATATTTACGGATCTTAAAGCCTATACCAATCTGAATAATCAACATGGTAGTAAGCCCCACATATTTTTCTAAGAAAAGGCCTATGTTGATCAATTGACTATACTATTTTTATATTTTAATATATGATTTTCAACGCCCTTTAATAAACATTCCCAAAAAGGTTGTAGTGGCATATTTAATAAGAAAAACATGTCTATTATTTATAACTGGGACTTTCAGAATGAGATGAGCAAACTGAGAGTATATCGAAAGATTGAAAATCAATGTGAAAAAATTGGGTATTGCTCTTATTATGTATATATTCAAATTTATGAAGTTGCAGTATTAAATTCAATAAAATACAGATTTGCACAAACATGTAAATTTAAAATTGTAAATTTACTCTAGCAAAACTCCATGCGTAAGTAAATAATTTTAACTTACATTATATTAAGTAATGATTTGGCGTACCAGTATGAAAGTCAGGCGCCTCTTGACGCATTTGGAATATAAGTTCTGGATCGCGGCGGACTTTAACATACAACATGACAACATACATAACATGAACACAAAGAACACCCAGACTCAAAACAACTATATGTGGATCACACAAAGTGTCGTCCCATGTGCTATTTGAGCCCATAGCATTTGGCGTAGTAGAAAACAGCGTGGCGACCGCTTAAACCACTAGGCCAACCGTCCAGTCAAATCGTTTTTAGTGTCTTTGCACTCAAAGATTTAAAGAACCCAATAATATATCAATTATAGTGAACATTAATGCTTACTTTCACGTTATCGGTTTGGTTTGGTTTTCCCGGGCTGTTTCCGCTCTTAACCTCTTGATTGGGCTTTTGTAAGTTTTTATTATCGGTGTACAGATAAAAGAAATATAAATAATCGTATTTACTATTTATTAATAATCAAATTGAACTTTTTAGAATAATACTTATTCTATATAGTTCAATTCTCTACGAGGCCTACTTCAGATAGATTTTAAATTAGTTGTTAAAGTTTGAGTGACTATTATGATTAATTTAATAGAATAGTTAGTTACAGCCCACTTGAATTAGTAGTAATATAAGGCAAATACTTTATAAATAATTCCAATGAATTAAAGGAATATTTGATATTTTTGTAATATTCATAATAACTTTTTCTGAATTTGAATTTCATGAATCGTACATTCAATCTAAAGTTCTCGTGTCTCGGTGTTTGTTACCAGACTTCTTTGAAACGGCTGGGCCGATTTTTATGAAATTTTGTGTGCAAAATTTTCGTAAATGATAAGGATTGAAGCTTAATACTTATTTTTTTATGTTATTTTTTTATACAGGCATGGCCAAACTAAATCTCGAGTGCCAGCTAGTAATCTATATAAGTGAAAATGAGAGTTCTCGACGACTTGAACTTCTACGCTTAGCAACACCTATTTTTTTTCCTATTTTCATAAGCTATAAAGACATTATATGTCTTACAGCAACCTGATAATGTCGATAATAAGGAAGGGTTTCTATTAATAATGATAATGATGATAATAAAGGAGGGTTAATTAAGAGAAAAAAAAAAAATTTCACATAGCAACCACAGATTAAAAAAAATCAAACAGTTTATTTCGTTAAGAAAAAACAATGCCGTACATTAGAAGTTGGACCCTCCCTTAAGCAAAAGAAATGCCTGTATTAGGAGCACCCGCTCTCACATATTTTTAATATACAAATGCGTTATTCATTTAACAACAACAACTAAAAATTATATAAAATTACTGAAAAAAGAAATATAATAAAATTACAGAAAAATAGTTACTAACTAAAAACAAAAATAATCTAAATTAATTAACTGAAGAAAGTTACAGGATTATGGTGCCTTAGCTTGTTTACTTAGTTTTGTGTGTGTGAATGTGTGTGTGTGTCATTATGTATGTGTGTGTGTGTGCATGTTTGTATTTGTGTGTTTGTGTGTGTGTGTCTATTTAATGTGCTCAAGGAGTGTCTCTGTTATAAGATAAGTGAGTGGCCCGATCTGATTTAATATTACTCTTTTGCAGTCGTAATATTGTCATGAGTGTATGTCTATGTATTTGTTTATTTTATTATATAGTTGAGCCGAACGTTTTTTATATTGCCAACTAGCAAACGTTAAAGTTTGAGGAACTTTTGCTACAATATATTTCCTTCTTTCCTTATTTTCTTAAGGATTCTAAAGTTTTTTTAGAACAGTACGAAGTATTCCGCACGGAAAAATATGTTTTTGAAAAATATATGTCAATACAGATGTGAAAATATATAATAATATATGTCGTATATATTTTCAAATATATGTCAACATACATTTTTGTATGTATAACAAAATGTATTTAGATGTATATGTCTAAACATATATTGATATATTTTATTTACCCGCCCGGGTTTTTTTTTTGAAACGTACATATGAGTAATAAAGGTACAAATATGATTTAAAGGAATAAAATTTCATAATGTCCCTGGTATACTTTTTTAATTTGACCATCTAATACATCTAAGATAATTTTTCTGTTTTTAAATTTGAAATTCTAATAATTGTAAAAGAAACAGCGCAAAAAAATCGTAATGCTCATAAATGTGCTCACATAAATGTCAATTAGGCATAAGGCATGTATTAGTATATATATATCTACGTATATATGTTAACATATACACAGAAATATATGTAACCTTTATATTACGATACATTTGATGCCAAGATATATTTGAAATATATAATGGCATCTATATGAAAATGTTTGATAATATATATCTGAAAATATATCTAACATATTTTATTTTTGCGCACACATATATTGTATAAGTCACATCTATCCGACATATATTTTTCACATACATATTTTTTCGTGCAGGATGTATAGTTTTTTAACTGAGAGTAGGTTGCTAATCTGGTAAATATTATCTGTGGGGTACCTGGTGCTCTTGAAGTATATTGACTTTATTAGGGCACGCTGAGCTCTCTCTATTGGAATGAATCGACTTTTTGTCGCGCCTCCCCAGATAGGTATGCAGTATTGCAACACCGATTGGACCAAGGCCACATATGTCTCATTCAAGAGATTCCTTGAAGAGCCATGGCTGCAAGTCACTGTTGTAGGATCAACACGTCTTAGTGTTCTGAATGCCCACCTAAGTTTCCTAATTCTGTTTGTGACCAGTTCAACGTGAGTATACTACGATAATCGTTGATCGACTACCACTCCAAGATATTTAATTTGAGACACTTTACTGATGGATGGACATGTACAAAGTTTATTTCTATTTCCACATACATGTATTCGTAAATTAAAATCATAATTCGGCTGAAAACTATTATAAATACTGAAACACATGTAATTTGTTTTTAAAGTATTAAGGGTCATTAGATTATCTCTTAACCACATCGCCACAATAGAATTAAACAACAGATTAAAATAGTACAATTTATATGTCTTTAAATTAACTAGGCCGAACGGAATACAATCCTTGCCGACCCAAAACAATGTTTTAAGAAAAATAACTACTATGAATATATATATGATATTTTGACTCTGAAATACGTTTTTTTGTGTGTAATAAGGAATATAAGAGTTGTTTGTAGTACACAATATATTTGTAAGGGTATTTAAAAAAATACCAATAATAGTAAGAATATTTGAATAAATAGAGTAGATATTAAATTTCAAACACATGATCATGACTAGAACCAAATACATATGTTTATTAGCACAAAATACGCACAACAATTAGCATAATACTTAAACCTGATATTCCAGTCACAAGCGTATTTGAGTATCGTGTTTATAAATTGTTTGTCAAAGTAGGCTTGATTGGGCGCCTGAAGGGGTTCATTACAAGCCATAATTTAAATGACTTCATCAAAGTTATATGTCTGGCATTATACAACACTGCTATCAGTATCATGCGTAAATAAATTAGCTAAATTGATAACAGTACGAATTCGTATCTATTACTGAGAGATCTTTAAGGTCGTGAAAATACACTATGTTGTAAGTTACACACTTTAGATAAGTAGTATCAAAACGTTAGACTACAGAGATAAACGTGAAACGGTCTTGAAAAATCCAGAATGGATAAATGAAAATTATATGAATTCTTAATTAACCTTTTTTTAAAACTCCCGAATTAGGATTATCCATCCTGTGTCGTGGGGGCCTATACAAATGACAACACCACAACAATTTGTAGATGATTAATGACGAATATATTTAAATGTTTGTTTTATTACCCAAGCTGTTTTACTTTAACCTTTACGGCAGAATAAATCAGATTAGTAATTGGCCAGGTCTCAACCCGCATAAGTACTTTGAGAGCGCCACTAAGGCTATGACGCGAGGCTAGATGTACTAAACAAGGTGATACGATGCCTCTCGACCATTCATCTGTGTTTTCTTTATAAGATCCAAGTTCACTCCTGCGTTGAGGTCTGTTCTCATCCGATAGATCCGCCTAGTATTGGCTTAACGTTCTTGAGTAGTAGCGGGTAATCCGCATTATCGATAATCAGGGAGCCATGTATAGATAGCTTTTATATTTTCAACTCCTCCAGTTTTCTTCAGATCAATTTTAAAGACAGTTTAATTTTTCCTGGGACTACCCAAGTGTCATCATTCAGTGTGTTTGTAGGTCACTGCACTTGATCCTGGTGTACATGAGTTATAATGATGAGCGTGTGGGCGGGATTAGCCCCATACAAGAAAAAGTCAAGAAGCCACCGATTCCCTTGGGCCTCTGCAGTTGCGAAGAAATTTCGCCTCTATAGCACTCCTCTATCCCCTTTATCATCAAGAGTATTTTGATGAGCTTTTCCAACTGGTAACACCTTTTCCTTTTCCAAGACAAGACATTACGTGCTGGTATTGGAAGTAACAGTTTCAGAGTAGCCGACGTAGGCAGTTTATCTAAGCGGTTTGACTCTTCTTTCCTGTGCCGAATAGTCAAACCCTGGAATTAGCTACCAGAGAACGAGTTTCCCTCCTCTATTCAGATCAATATCTTTATTTGTCCAAAAGATGAGTATGGAAACACAGAGCATGCAGGATGTCAAAATAAGTAGTAGAACAATCATGATTTGCCTTTTAGGCATACAAATATTACACAGTCATAGCAGTACTGGGATAGGTTACTAACACCCATTGCAGTGAATGCTAAGAGTCACCCATTTTATTTGACACGATGTACAGCCCTCGTTAACATAGTGTATTAATTAGTGTTCTGGGAGATCGTTTTTTTGTTTTTGCGAAAGACGGTCCCCATTTCATGTCATCCACATTTTTTATATTTTTTATCATTAATTCCATCACGAGAAAGAGTTGAAGATAGAAGACTTAGAATTGAAGACTTGAAATACTTGACATTGGCAGAAATAGCTGATCCGGCTGATTGCCATCAGTCAGTCATCAGTCATCAAGTCTTTCATAAGAGGACATCAATAAATCAATTACTTTAATAAAACAATTTTATAATAAATCGTTAATCCAACTGTTTTACATAATATTGATGCGAAACCAATCACCTAAAAACATGATAAGCCAATCTAATCTACAACCGTGCGATTATGATTCAAATTCTTTTCGCCCACTTAGTTCTAAATCGGACGTATATAGTGCACGTATTTAAAAAAATACGTAATATTTCAAAATGGAGCATAGACAAGTGAATTTATGTAATATGTTGGCGAAACCTAAGGAAACGGTGTCTGATGGTAACGTAAATGTAAAAATTACCTATATTAAGAACCAGCATTTTATTCTTCTTCTTTTAATGTCAAGTATTTAAAGTCTTTCATTCTAAGTCTCCGAGTCTTGAAGTCTTCGTCGTAATGAAATAAATAATAAAAAAATAAAAAATGTGAATGACATGAAATTGGGACCGTCTTACGAAAAAAAAAACGAGGACCGTCCCCAGCATATTATTTTTGTCTTACTTAAAATTCTACTGAATGACCTTTTAATTTTTTTCAAATTCAAATAGAAGATATTAATACTATTAATAGATAGATAAATAGATATGAATATTATAATGTATTTTCGCATCAATTTTAATGTTTTAATGTAATATTTAGTTAATTTCCATTTATATTTCAAATATCAAAAAATATGTTTACATTGTTCCAAAAAATACTTGCAACCCAAAGTATTATGTCACATTAGCTATCAACATTATTTGCGATAACGCTTTGACACTTACAACTTATATACGAGTAAGTAACACGAGTAAGTGGAGATCGTTTTTTGTTTTTGCGAAAGACGGTCCCCATTTCATGTCATCCACATTTTTTATATTTTTTATCATTAATTCCATCACGACGAAGACTTGGAAGACTTAGAATTGAAGACATTAAATAGTTGACATTGGCAGAAATAGCTGATCTGGTTGGTTGCGGTATCATCAAAAGAAGAAGAACACTAGTAAGTAACACGAGTAAGTAACATTACTTACTCGTATGAGTTGTAAGTGTCAGAGCGTTTTAAATTAGAAGAGAGTTTTAAATTATTATAGAAGTATATAATATTAAGGAAAAAAATACAAAGGAAAAATCTTATTTCCATTACTTTAGTTTTTCTTAAACACTACTGTTACTATATATGTATATATATCCAATAATAATCTACATTAATATCATAAAGAGTAAATTTTCTAACTTTTTTTGTATGGTTGTAGAGGTAATCTTCAGTGGTACTGATCTAATCCTGATAATTCTTTAACTAACAGGAAGCGACATTATTCAATAGTGACATATGCCATATTTTATTATGACTGAACAAAACATTTAGTTAAAAATAATAGTATTTGTAAATTAAGTCGAAGAAAAGCGGGCGGTTAACGCTCAACGAAGCGGGCATGGGTCGCTAACTAGGCTATAGTGTAGACTCCCTAACTGTAGCCTTCTATTCTACCGTGTGGCATATTGAGAATACATTGATGATATATGAGAAATAAATCTAAAATAAAAAAATAACTATTTCGGACGTCTTACACACAACGCCATCTAGTCCCGAGCTAAGCAGAGCTTGTGTTACGGGTACTAAGCAAATGATAAATACATATTTATAAATTTTTTGTAAATACATATTTTTTTTTTATATTATAGGTAGAAAATACCCAAATACTGAAACAAATATTTGCTAATCATACAAACATTTGATCCGACCCGGGAATCGAACCCGAGACCTCAAGTACAGCAGTCACATACGCTACCACTGTTCCACAGAGGCAGACTGACCAGAAAACATTTTTATATGTATAAACTTCTAACTTTACCCGCGAGTACTCCTGCATACATGCTAGTTACCACAACAAGAGTACCCTATATGCTTTTCCAATTTATCTATAGGCAAGGCTTTCATCTATTTAAATACTGAAAATCCTCCAAATCGGTTTAATGGATTAGTGAATCATTATAAACACAGGGCCAGATAGACTTATTTATGAATTTATGATTTTAATATGTTTAACATCTACAAATAACTTTATGATATACACTATCAAAACTATTGAAAATCACTTGATTTATCTAACTTATCTCACTGCTCAAGTTTCCAGGCTAATTTGAAATATAATCATACTCATGTATGAATACTTTATTATTACTTGTTGTTAAAATAATATAATGCCTTAGTAACCATTTTAAGTCTATCAATAAAGATAGGGCGATTGTCTGATAAACACATTTTGATTTTTATTACGTTCATGAAATATTTTTGTCAATTTATAGGTTGGCTTTGATAAATTCTAACGTTCTTTAATTATCGATTTGTATTAGAATATAAATGTATCTAAATTACTGCCAGATATCCCAGCTAGTATTTTAAATTTAACACTGTGTCTGCCTGACATGGTGAATTAATTTTAATGAAATTCAGCACAGAGATACCTTGATTCTTCAGGAAGAATATAGGGCAATTTCACGTACGTACGTACGTACGGAAACCAGTCTCTCACACAGATCTTTTGTTTTCTGGAATTTTCTGTGTATATTTTGATTTAACAGATTTTTGTGTGTCCCTAGCAACCAAAACTTACGTGATTCATCACTATCTTCAGTTTCAGTGTTCTTTTTGCGTAATGCTTACTTCTTAGTGAACCAGAAGTACGTCAAAGTCCACTCTTTGTACTCAAACAAATCTAACATTGATTAAATAAATACGATTTATTTATCTATGTAATTACAGTGCTGATAATGCCAACATTCTCTGTACTAATGGTTACAATAATATCACGTTTATATTATGTAACTTATAAAATCTTCTAGTATTATAAGTATATAATCGCCTAGCAGTGAAAATTCGATCGTTTTGAATGTCCCATTTTATTTCATCGACCATTTTGGACTATCAGTGTACCACATTTTACCTTTACATAATTTGCACGTTCTGCATAATCGTATACTTAATAGTTCACGTTAAGACTAATTTTCAAAAGGCCTTCATTACCTTTCTGAAGGCGGCACACATAGGCCAAAGCTCTTCACATCAAACCGTGCATTTATGCCTGCATCAAACGCCTTACCATAAATTTGTCTTGTTGAGAGCCTACCCAGGCTCCGTTTCACTCCAGATGGTCCAGAACTCAGCTCTCCAGAATTTTTAGGATACATCGCCCATCTTGTCTACGAGTAACCTGTCCCGCCCATTGACTTTCGAATTTGACAATTCTCCAGGTATCTCAGTGACCCAGGTTCTTTTGTGAATTTGTTCATCCCTATCCTCATTTGAAAAAGTATCTACGAACAAATATCATTTAAAAAAATCAAGTTTTTAGTTATTTTGCTAACAATTTTACACAAAACTATTATATTTTAAATAATATTATGCAGTACTAGACAAAAGTGCATCTAACAAAGGGGAGGATTTTCAAAGAGTATATTTACGAGAAATATTTATACCACATATTGTTCAAAAACCTTAACATATTTTTTTGTATATCTACAATAAATATTACGTAATAAATATGCTTCTATAATAACATCCTATATAGTCAAGGTGATAAAATCTATAAAAAAATGATTAAATAGTTGATATTTGTTTAAAAAAGTACAAAAACTTACGTAAAAAATCACATAATCATAAAATCTCATTACATAAGTTTCATAAGGATGGAAAAACACTATACATGGCTATTGATACATTGCTCCAAAAATACTTGCAAACCAAAGTATTATGTCACCTTTATTTGCGATAACGCTATTAGATTTTCTATAAAAACTATCTGAGCCCAGCGTTGTAACCCGCGGTAAGACATCAACCGCGGGCAACGTGGCAGGGCGAAGATAGTCTTAACAACAGTAGCATAAGTAACTCCTCACATCATTATATACCTATAAGTGAAATGCCCGTCAAAATCAATTCAGCTGTTCCAGAGATTAGCCCGAACAAACAGACAGACTAAAAATGTAAAAATAAGTTTTGGTATACGTACCGTGTATACATACATATTAGTAAAAAGCGGTTATTTTAATAGTACAAACAGACACTCCAATTCCATTTATTTGTATAGATGTATAGATAATTGTAACCGATTCATTTTATCAATTAATGTTTTAACCAAAACATATAACCATACCATAAAATACTTCATTAATTATACCTATAACGATTCATAAAAAAATCATTATGACAATACATAAATCAAAATTTTATCGCGGGTACCATTGAAAAAAGTGCTGCGGTTTAGCCGCGAAGCGACCCAAACAGACAGTTACTTGCGAATTTGAGTTGAATTAACTAGGCTGTACGCTCTCACCGAATGCATGTAACATACTTTTGACCATTGTTTTGACCAGATTCAGATATGACTGCTGATTACTCCGACATTTAAGGAGAGTTAAACTGGTTTGAAATGAATATCAAATTTCTTAATAGTAATGATATATTTATTAACATTAAATATAGTACATATACAAAGGTTTTTTATTACTTTTAGGATGTATGTACTTTTGCTAATTTGTACTAGCACTCAATGTTTTTACATATTCTATTCAAGAAACGTCTTAATATTATATTATTTTGACTTCGAATCTCTCTCGAAATAGATGGAAGTATTGGTACATTTTCTATTGAAAGGAATGAAACGTAAACGTGTCGTAAAAGTCGGCAAATAGCTTTCAATACGAAGTAACCTGAAAGGAATGTCAGCTGGTGCTGACTGCGTCAATCATCTACATCTGTATATATACACTACACGTTTTACACAATTATTTCTTCGTCAACTACCAAATTTTGTACTAATGTTGTTTTAAAGTTTTATTTTTTCTCTTTCTTTCTTCTTTTCTGTTTTGCACATTACGAGAAAACATGCAGAAGATGTCAAAGATACTATCGTCTAGCGCATGTAATACGTCAATGTATTGTTGAAATGTATATTCAGATGTTTTTTCAGATTAGACAATATAAAGGTTAAAAAACTGTCTCACCTAAGATTTTAAAACTTTAAGTAAAAAGTCACTTTTTAATCTTTGAAATGTACAAAGAGTTTCATTGCTTTTAATTTTGAAAGAGGAGAATATATTTTTTTATTGAAGACTGTTAAAAACTTTAAATTGGAAAAAGATACTTATTACAATCAACAGAGACTCAGAGGAATCTGAAGAACAAACGACGGCCGCTCCCTTAATGGTCGCAAATATCAGGTCTGATAAAATCAGAAATCAAAATGAGAAAACTTTTATTTCCAGAAGGCCTTTCAGGCACTTCCGAAACGTTATAAGTGACTATTATTGCTCACTTCTAAAATTTCAATCTTATAGAGAAGAACCAGGAAGAAACTGTAGAGTTTGCTTAATCTGATCATTTTTATTTGCCAATCAATTGACGTTTGACAGTACTGACACAATCATTATATGTTTTTAGAAAAAGCTAAACCAAAAAACTTTAGCCAGTCGTTTAAGCAAGATAAACTTCTAAATACTATATGAAGCAAACAGATTATTCAAACTAAATAAGCCATAAAAGACACCGCAGATATCTAAATGTAAGCATCTTTTTAACACTACTTCCAGATTTTTGTTTATATTTTACTGCACCATATTTTAATAAATTACAAGTGAGCAACACTTGTTCATACTTTCAATTAATTATTACATAGGCAATGGCAAATATAGATCAGGGACATAGTGCAACACAAGCCCATTCCGATTCAAAGCAGTCTGTAATTTTTGTGAGTTGAAACGTTCCAACTCAGACTTTTTAGACTTGCATACAAAAATTTCATCTTAAAAACTCGAACACAAAACTATATACGCTTCAGCTACACACCGAGTTCCGTTTGGGTTCATATTTTGATTGAAGGAAACGCCTGCGTATGGCTACTCCCTAGCAAATTGCGTAAATCTTACCTTAACAAAAATATTTCTGTAACAGGTTTAAGCTACCGTAACTGTTTTATGCTAAACGTTTTTTTTTAAATCATTATTACAATTTAAAAAAAAAGATAGTTGACAAGACAGTAGGAGCAGTACATTTCGGCATGATTGAGCCGGCTCGACCGGAGTGATACAGCCTCAGAAAACCGGTATGAAAAAGCGCTTCCGCAAACCAACCAACCCAAAGGCGGGCAACACACTTGTGACGCTTCTGGTATTGCAGGTGTCTATGGGGGGTAGTAATCGCTTACCATCAGGGTATACGTCTACTCGTTTGCCCCCTAATCCATAAAGAAATATCAAATTTAGTATTACGACTGACAACTTCGTGAAAGAAATTAACTTTCCTCCAAGTTGCCCAATTTAAACAAATATTCTGCAAATAGTTTGGTTCCATTTCTCCGACACTAAACTTAAAACTCTCATGTAATCTTGACACATCGCTGAATCTATACTAAGATTTATAAATCCAACACATCGTTGGATTTATAAAGTTTCTTCTCTTTCATATCTTATATAATCTTGCATGACATGCAATGCCCCATAAAGAGACCTATAACAACTTGTTACTAAAGAATTTGGCAACAAGATTGAAAATTAAACTTTAAGTTTTTAACATTTTTTGTCACTCTTTTAATTAATGAGAATCGAGGTGATGAATTTAATAACGTTGACAAACAAAATTCCTTCTTTTTATAAGAATTATGACCGTGACGTTGACCGAATTCTGTCAATGCTTTCCGTATCTTATAAAGTTATTTTTATATCAGTTGCCTATATCTCCTAAAAAGTTTTCTCATTCTAAAAATAAAATAAAAATACCCTTTATTCTGCAACCAAAAAGTCATAGCTCATTATAAGTCATGAGTTATTGTAGGAAGGCTTTTCGTTGTTGTTGTGGAGGAACGGATATCATGTCCCTCCATCACAAGGAAAACATCAAAGGGAGGATACTCCGACCAGGCGAGGTGATCATACCTGGCGGGCCACTACCCAATTGATATTGGAAAGTTGTATGTATGTTAATCGGCGCGAGAACTTCTATTGCGCGAAGCAGTATTGGTAGTTTCTTTGTTTCTTTCTTTACTCCATAGTTCGACGTATCTTCGTTAGATGGCGCTGTGGTGTGTTGCATGTGGAAGTGGCCACACTGTTTTCAAAATGTTAGATGCAGTCGTTGTTACACTAATTCTTAAATGTAATTTTTTAACTCACTTAAAGGGACAGTAGAACCCTTTTTTATACTATTGTTTATCCTTATTTCATACAGCCTGATTTTAATTATGGATAACTAATTTAATTAATGTAGGCAGAAGCTTTGCTTGCTCTGAACTTTAACCCGAGAAATCATCTGCTTAAATACCTTGGTATCGTATAAATAGAATTGTAAGATCGATTTCATATAATATTCCAGGACCTCCGTAAATATTTATAGAATACTAACTCAGGCTTAGTCTACATCGCTAAATAAACAGTAAGCAATGTTTATACATAACTTGAATCTAAATGAGTGAGAATTTTCATTAATGAAACAGCCTACTGACATTTATTTAATGTTGGTGGGTACTATTTTGAGGAGTATTTCTTCGTACAAGATTAAGTTAGCTTTGCAGAAAGGTATTAGAATGATATTGTAGCAGCAGCAGCTTGTGGCGACTTAAATAAGAAATTTTACAACATAATGGCTTTCATATGACTGCCTCATTAGTCTAGCGGTTAGCGTAAACGACTGCAAATCAGAGGTCTCTCAATATCGGGAGGGTTTTCCTTACCGGAATTTCTGAATGGCAGGCTGGAGAGCGGCGGTTTTCCCGCCCATGCTTCTGAGAGCACGTAAAGCCGTCGCTCCCAGTTATCATGAAAATCTATGGCAATCGTTATTGGGAAATCAGTGCCCTCAAATATACCAACAACTTTTTTTTTTACGTGGTGGAATGCGTTTACGCACTTCGCTCCCCCCCCGCGGGGATAGGGGGTACGCTTCGTGTGGGACTCCTGACTGACTCGCCAGACTACCCACTAAACCACCACGGTGTGCCACTCTGCGCCTGACACGGGAGAGATCCGGGAACCGCTTTCTTACGCCATCCGGACCCCAGCGCCTGTCCGCACTGAAGCGGGCTCTGTCGTCTGATTGTAAACTCAAATATACCGACAACTAATTCAACCTTCGAATTCAATTCACCCTTAGGGTTGCGAAGGTCCGATACCAGTCGCTCTATGTAAAAACTGCCATTGAGATAAAACCCGTTGAACTAGTAGCCGTCTCCAATTAACCTTGGGAATAATAAAGGCTAGGAAAAGATTTTCATGTTCAAGAAGTTTCTTTCATATCTAACTTCGATCTGTAAATTTAAAATATCTTGTAAATGGCTTGGTTTTATAGTGCTATTAAAAGTAGCACCGTCAGTGTCACGTTCAGTTAAAAAATCACGCATTTTATTTTTATTTACTTGATACTTGTTGTTTGCAAATAAAAAACGTATGGCATTTGGGTTCTCTTTTCGCTATGCAATATATTTTTGAAATGAAATCATTTATTCTGCAACTAAGTTACATGAACAGTTTTAATAGTTATTTTTTTTGAGCAGGTGAGTTTGGCCTTTACTAACTAGACTAGCACTAAAAAGAAAAGATAAAACAAAATGTGGGATCATTGTCTCTTTTAAAGTCTATACAATCTTTTTTAAGTTTTAAGAAAATTCTATCTGGAAATAAAACAGATAAAGACAGTCTGGGGTGTCTTTGTATTCGTCTCATGTATATTTGTACAGACTCCTGTGACACAGGATATCTATTCCTAAGAGAGTAATTGAAGTTTTTTTTTCCCAACTAAGTTGAGGTCGACATTCTTTTATTCGTGGAGTGACTGCAATCAGACGTGCAAAATCTTCGATTCTCTAGATGTTATCGGACGTTTTTTGGGTTCGCAAATATTCACATTACAACCGGGACTAAATGAATTTCCGATTCCGATGCGATTTTAGCGACCTAAGAACAGTCACATATCCATTTATTGACCTGGCTGGGATCGTGTAACTACGTGAGTGTACGTGTCAATAAGTTAAGTAGTCTTACTCCAGGTCCTTTAAGCAGGGCGTGAAATAGCGTCTCACTAGGCCGCAGTAGTGTGGGTCGCCATGCTACGCTGCCCGCGTTCACATTGAAGATGGTCACCACCACTTTCGGCTTCTACTCACGCTTTCCATTAGGTAAAAAATAATAAAAAAATAATAAAATCGGAATAAAATAACTCACAAAAATATCTGACAACATTATATTTACTATAGAAGTAAACAAAATTATTAGGTAGATTTGATTTATATGATTTCTTTGAATACTAGAAGCAAAGTTATGTGTGGTAAACGATAATAAGAAGATAAATGAATTAAGAATCTGATATATCTGTACATTAATGATGTATGTTATACATCCATATATATCATATACATAGGGAAGCAAATTTATCCATTATATGAATAAGATCGGTATTTTCGATAAGTTGGTATCAATTTGAATAATTATGCATCGACATGCATAGACGCAATGGAAAAGTTTAAAAAATAATATCTCATTTACTAGTAAAGTTTTGTTTTCTAAATTGTTAGTTTTCCTTAGTAGTGTGTACTATTTTATTTTGTAAGTTCATAATTGCACGCAGAATCGATCCCCCAGAAAACCATCAATCAGTTACCCAAAAACTCATGAAAAATTTAATGTAATAATTATACTATGTGTTATTTATACTTTAGATTGTCGGCACTGATAGAGTTTATAATTTATACATTATTTAATTATTAGACTTATGTCTACTTTTTCCACTATTTTGATCGACTTCAATCCTGACCGTACAGTACAGATTAATATTATACCATAGTTATAAAAATATTTACTCTAGTTTTATCCGCGTTTGTGTCGTTCAGCGTCAGCGTTGCCAGAAGTCCCGCTTTTGACATGACGTCCCGATTTTTGAATTAAAATTGTTGTGTCCCGTTTTTCGGGGATAACTAGCCGGACCCGAAAGTGCAGGTAGTAAAAATGCTTAATCGTTAACACAATTGACAGGCAATAATTCAAACAAATACTGTAACCATTCCACGGAAATGTGGTGGAATTCAGAATGATGGGTAGCAGATAAACATTAATATTGTGAACAACCTTTTTTATGTCACTCATACCCTTATATGTCGTAAAGGTTAAATATGATTTTTTACCCGCTTTCGACGAAATGATCTCGCTATTTCACAAAAAAATTCGAAATTTTAATTTGATAAAAAAAAATATGGTATAGTATAGTATATATTATAAGCTAGTAAAGATTACCTTATGTCCTTCCTCTAGAATGAAATTATCTCTATGTATATTTAATTGAAATCAGTGCAACGGTTTAGTTAAGAAAGTGTAACAGACAGACAGACGGAACAGTTACTTTCGAATTTATAAAATAATATATTAGTATGGATATAAAGTCTAGAATAAAGTCAAATATGATTTTACTATATATACTCTACTTTCTTACAAACTAACCCACTCCTTTAGAGACCAACATATGAACTAAGATACCTGACTTCGATACGAACTCGCTACATAAGCCACCTCACAGTATTTTAATACCGTCTTGAACCTGAGTGCTACTTTGTGGCCGAATTAAATAAAGAAACCTTTTCAATGCATACATATAGCCACATATATTTTAAAAGTTATTTTAAGACTGTATCTGTATATGATACAAATTTGTTATGATCTTATAACAGAGTCGTATATATATAATATAATAAGTATTGTATAATATATTATGAGCACACTCATGTCAACGAAGAATCTTATCAAACGATGCAATTTTATTTGTCGGGCTTCAAAATAGCTGTTTCCAGGAAAAACAGAATATTCTATCAATATATTTGCATATTACTTCTTCGTTTCTGGGATTTTGTTTTGTGATTGACTATGAACTTCAGAATTGTATTTGTTTTATCTAAATTTTAAAATGATATATTTCAGACATCTAACACACGACCCCATCTAGTCCTAAACTAAGCAGAGCTTGTACTATGGGTACTAGACAACTGATATGAATACATAAATACTTTTTTTTTCTAAATACATACATATTATTCATAGAAAACATCCAAACTCACACAACCCAAACAAACAAATATTTGCAGATCATACAAACGTTTGGTCCGACCCAGGATTTGAACCCGAGACCTCACGGACAGCAGTCGCATGCGCTACCACTGCACCACAGAGGCCGTCTTACCGTTCACCGATACCGATGGTACTTACAACTCGGGTCAGCATAAGAAACAAGAATTTCATTTTCACTTATTTTGTGACTCGCGGTCATCTTACATGATCAGCAAATGGATACGTTTGTTCGTAGTAGTATGAATTTCAAGTCCCGTTATTATACTAAGACATTAAGAATAACTTTGATCCTGTAAATTTGGGCCTCAGATAACCTCATTTCTCCTGTGAAAAACAACGGGAGAGTTATTGTGTAATCTTAATTTTAGTGTGTACGTAAGGGCCGATAAAAATCTCTTGATATTTATTATTTTACATTACAAATCAATAATCTTTAACAATCAAATGCGTGATTCGGAGGTCACGTTAAGCAGTCGGTCCCGGTTGTTATCATACGATAACAGTCGTAAAGCTTAGTTGGAGGCCTTCAGGCGGCTTAAAAACATCCAACGGCAAGTTTTACGTAGCCACAACGTATTCTTGCCAGTCCCCAACCCGCACTTGGCCAGCGTGGGGACGTATGGCCTTAACCCTCTCCTGAGAGGAGACCCGAGCCCAGCAGTGGGACATTATGGGTTGTTGTTTGTTTGTTTGTTTAATCAAATGCTAGATGTAGGCTTCTCTTCAGAAAGGCGGTTTTTGTCTACTACAATACCGTTATTAGTAAACTGTTCGTTCTTTGTTCAAGCAGTGCTACTCCGGAATGCGCTCCTGCTCAAAATCAGGATGTCCACCAACCAATTTACGTTTAAAAAGAAAGTACATGAACTCCTTCTAAATGGAGAACAATCAAATCCATAACATACCTCACGTTACAGGATTTCATAGTATATAAACAAATATAGTATTTATGTACATGTTAATCTATTATTTATTTGTATATATTTATATATGTATTTTATATTTAGGTCTAAGTATGTATGTATACGTTTAAATATATTTTGAACTGTTTACGTCTTATAAGTATGTAGTCTCTGTGCACCTACCTTACAAAATATCTACACCACTCGAAGATTGAGTGGAAGAGAATGCCCTGAGCATTAAGGCCGCCGATGTACAAATGTATTGTATAAAGTTTTTATATCTTCTTTTTGATCTTTCTAGCCTTTTTCCACTTTAGGTAGGGTCGGCTCTCCTTATTTCACGGCGCCAAGATATTCTGTCTGGGTTGTCGGGTCCGGTAAATTCTCCTTCTTCAGGAGCTTGGTCATACTAGTCCACCACGTCAACGAAGGTCGTCCGCGGGCAAAAAGTTTTTAAATAAGTAAAAAAAGTATATAATTTTAAATAAAAAAAAACACTGGCCAAACGGGTTGTTATACGGTTTGTTTCATTTATTCAGTGATTGCAGTGATATTGTCCTGCGTAGATTGCTCTTATACGACACCCGTAGGATGAATAGGGGTGTTGACAGTCCATATTCTTAACTCACACATGAAACACCTACATGTTTTTTGTTTAAGCGTTGTTTATTTAACCTTTCTTTTTATCCACAGCTGAACAAATCTCCCGATTGAGAGCTTCACAATCTCCCATAGCCATCTCTTTAAATCGCTGTCCAAAATGGTCTTCATTAGATCCCCTACAGTTCAAGGGCTACTGGGACAACGAGGTTAATGGCATTCTTTTGAACAATGGATCTACAGGTCAGTAGAATATACTTATCAATTTTCAAAAATATATAGTCCACAGGCCAGGTGGAGCGATGATTTGCGCAAGACGGCTGGCAGGAGCTGGATGCGATAGGCCATAGATGGAAATAAGTGGCGTGAAATTGGAGAGGCCTATGTCCAGCAGTGGACTGCGATAGGCTGATGATGATGATGATCATGATTTCAAAAATGGAACAGATTAAATCTACTATTACGGCGTCTGGATACCAATAACTAAGAGTCACAAAATGCCACCATCCACTAACATGTGAACGATAGATTTGGACAGATCCAAAAAATGTATTGTCGCCTCTTATTTTACGTTATATATTATGAAACTTGCGTTATACTTGTAGATTTCTATAATGAAAACGGAGAAAAACTAAAGCATTATTTTCAAATACCTATTTAATATCTCCCTTCAACAATATTACGAGTTTATAGTAATTTAGAATTTCGTTATTACCTTCTAAGTTTGAGGCAAGCGTTTAAAGTAAGAATATATATAATACTCAACCGCGTCTTATAGTCCGGTAAAAAATCAGTGATTTTTATGTCGTGGCTTATCAAGTAGATTAGTTCTGGGTGGATAGGCATTCCTATCGAATTTTCTGCACAGCAGACAAGTCAACATTATCGTCATGATTAATGGTATCAAGAATTAAGTGATAAGGGCCATTGTTACAATATATACTTTATGTAATATTGATAATATAGTATACTTTGGCCAGTAAGAATGTAACAATCAGTTGTTTACGATCGCACTGGTTTACATTTAAACACACTGTTACGCAGTTTTATTATTATTATCTGTTTATAAAATGACTAGTGAACAAACACGGAAATCGATAAAACTAATAAATATATAGTGTATTTTATCAATTTCAGGATGATGTTGAAAAAGAAAATCACTGGTTTCATAAATTTACAATTTATATTAATGTATTATAGATCCATAAATTATCTGCTAGTTTGTTAGAATGAGTGATGTTATGGAAAAATAATGCTCTCCCTCCTCCATCTGACTTTACGTCGGGAGTACGCCATAAACAGAACATTGGCGTATTTTTGACTTTCCAGAAATTATCCAGGGGCATACCTTACTTACGCCTTTAGATGACAACGGTTCGCTCTATATAAAAATCAATGCAAAAGTTTTACGTTTTTATAGCTTACATAGAAGACATAGATGCATAACGCTAATTGTGTTGGACGCGCCCGAAACCCTACCAACATATAATTTTTTTTGTAAATCGATGGGCCGTTTCCGATATTAATATCGTATATACACATTAAAACAAAAATTGGTCATATAAAGTTATTAACTAGAAAAGCAGATTACTGATTATGAACTGGCTTTTGTTGAATTGTATTTTTAGTTGCTTCATAAAATTAAGAAATTATTTCATCAAAAAAATAATGAAAATCTTGACACGTTTTTTCTTCAAGGCTTGAATATCAAAAAAAGGTTAATGGCTCGAAACAACAATTCTCATCGTCTCTTCGTCACGTCAAATAATATTTTTAACGGTAATTTTGAACCTGAACAACAATACAGCATTAAATGTATCGCTAAGCAAAATAATAATGAATTTCCTTGCGTGATACAAACAACAAAACATGAAGAAAAATTATAGTGAATCCTTGGAAATAGCATTTGCACTTGAGTAAAAGTGTTTATTGTACTGTAACACACTCTTTCTATCTGTAACTATGTTAAAAAATATCTTAAAATAAACAAACAGGCATTCACGCCTTATTCTCGTCTAAGGTAGGCAGAGATGATAGAACATATTTGTTACGTTTCTACTATATTATATAGTAAGCGCCTGATTGTACCAACTTTAAACGATTTTATTTTTGCATACACAGTGTTTGGCCGGGACCGGCTTGCTCACTTATAAGGATTGAATTAATTCGTTAAGTCAGTCGTTCTTGAATCATTCTCACAATAAACGTTTCAATACTTATGTTATTGCAGCGTTCCCTGTTTAATTTCTATGATTATGACCATTTTGTTTTCTTATCTGAACATTTATATCTGACTAGCTGAACCCCACGGTGTTACACGTAGTACAAAGATATTTTTTTAATTGTACTTTTATAAATTGTAGCCTATGTGTTATTCTGATGTATAAGCTATATTATTGTAAAGTTTCATTTAAATCCATTCAGTAGTTTTACGTGAAAGAGTAACAAGCATCCATCCATATTTGCTTATTTTCACGTTTATAATATTAGTAGAAATTAGCCAAACTCACACTTTGAAATATAGATAGACTTACTTGTTAGTAAATAGAATTTACAAAGCATTAAAGGTTCTATACCTTTATAAACATCCTGATTGCTTTCTAGTTTATGTAAATTTTTATATGTGACACATAAATATTAATTTTTATACATAAAAATACTTTAAATGACTGAAATTTGAAATCAATAATAATGAAACTAAAATTTACTAATTAGTAATATTATTGAAGAAAACCTACTTTTGATTTTACATGTACCTACTGCAGCACGTGAATTTTTGAGCAGCGTTTTTCGTAATATTTTTTTCTTTTTCTCGTTTCTTACAGTAAATATGAATCACTACCTGGATATATTTAAATTCCTTTATCCTGTTTATAATATCATCACCTTCAATACACTTTAATAGTCCACTGCTGGAAATAGGCTTCCCCTCGGCAAGGAGATTTTGACCCACTTTGGGGGATGGGAAGGGGCATGGGCCTCCGGTATGCTCACATACTTGGTGAAACTCAGTGCAGGCGCTGATTCACACCGGTTTTCGTGAGACTCCAGTCGAGCCGGCCCATTCGTGCCGAAGCGTAGCTCTCCTACGGTCGACCACGATACCAAATTGGAGGCTATACTATAATAAACTGGTTGGTACTGGGTTAGTTGCGAGTTTTCCTTCTCCTTGCAGTTATGTTGCCCTGTATATTTTGTCCTTAATCATCTCTTACTCCACTCAAGAGATGAGTAGGGATGGAGCCAATGTATATTCTTTATCAGTCAACACATAGGTCAAGAAATTTGTCTATCTTCCAATATCCTAGTGTTTCCTGTAATGTCAGTATTCTGGAAATGTACAATTAAATAAACCCGATATCTGTAAATGAACCTGATAGAAGCTCAGAAATAGTTTTATAAGATAAATAAATTCAATAAAAATACATAAGTGTGTAAAAAATACAAAAATCGTCATGGTTATCATCTACATTGCCATATTTAAAATCTTTTATATATAAAGTGTGCGTAATTCATATTGATATCACTATGTTGAGAATTAATCTAAATATTTGCGATTTTCATAGTGAACACATAATCAATCAAACTTAAAATATTAACCTCGCTATGTTACTGAGATAAAAAGTACAATTTCTTCGAATGTCAAGATAAATTGCTACGTTATTAACTTAATCAATTTTGTTTCTGGTTAATTGTTATTAAAATATATTGTTACTTTACTGCTTCTTAGACGGAAATGTTGAAATTCCCAAAAATGAGCATGGCCGTTGGAGAAAAATTTTTAGTAGCCTAATTACTGCTATGTATGAAACAAATTCAGTGTTTTTTTTATAAGTTTATTTGGCAGGTCTATGCTCTTTTCTTTGGCAGGTCTATGTAAGTAACTAATGTATGTGCGCCAACCTCACAAGGTTTCTACACCACCCTAAAGTTGTCTGATAGAAAATACCTTGGGCATTAAGTCCGTCGATGTACAAAACTGCATAAAGCTACAAGCAATTATTATTAGTTGAAATATGCACCAATTTTGACTTTTGCTTACGAAATAACAGCCTCAAGTGGTTTGCAAACACTTGGAGTCCTTTTAGGGATGATTATATTTAATGTCCAAATAAAAATTCAGTGGGTAAGACTAATCATTTTCCAAAATAATACTAATAATAATAGATAATAATAAATATGAATATATTTTAACACACAACGCCATCTAGTCCCAAACTAAGCAGATTTTGTACTATGGGTTACTAGACAACTGATATTAATACTTATATACTTTTATTTGTAAATACATACATATTATACATAGAAAACACTCAAACTCTGAAACAAATATTTGCAGAACATACAAACATTTGGTCCGATTCAGGAATTGAACCCGAGACCTCTTGCACAGCTGTCGCATTCGCTACCACTGCGCCACAGAGGCAGTCACTAATAAATATTACTGCCTTATATTTGTATTCTACTATTTGTATTAACTTGATTACAATTATTATAAACAATAATATAATTTTATTCCCATTCAACAAAGTTTTACGATAATTTACAGGGTTATCAATAGCGGTAGATCATTTTACACTAAAATACTGCAATACAGAAACCCTAGCCTGTTTTCTTTAGTAGATTACATTATATAGTAACATAGAACAGTTATTGTTAATAAACACGATAAGTGAAGGTCACACAATCCAGATCGAACCTTGTACTACTGATACACAAAGTCACATGCATAAAAGACATTGATATTGTTGATAAATGTATACTAAATAATCTTTAAAAGCAATACATTTGACTTAGTCACCATCGTTGATATAAATCATATTGTTGAGATAAACAAGATATAAAATCGTCATTAGCGTATATGAATTCTTATAAATTAAGAACATCAAAGTAATAGAGAATTATTTTAAAAAACTGACAGCAGCAATTTCTGCACCCCTCATTAAATTAATTGAATAACTGAAAATATATTTTTTTAAATATTTTTTATTCGATTTTATTTTATATTTTGTACCAAGTGTCACTCTTACGATTAAGACGAATCTATTGACACCCCTCACATAAAAATACGACAAATCGTTTATTCTCTAGTGTTTACCAATGAAACATACATATACATACATACACTCGAAAAACATAACCCTATTTCTTTCGCAGTCGGGTGAAAGATAAAACTTTTACATATACACAAAGACAGAAAGAAGCATTTGGCCAAAGTGTAGGGTTTCGTATTTCATCACTACCCGTTTGTAATCAATAAAAACTTAATTCCTGAAATTTTTAAGGATTTTATATTATGTAAGATTCCAAGAAAGTTGCTAAGTTATATATTTTTATTACTAAGTACTAAGTTATAATTTTAATTACTATTATTGCTAAGTTATATAGCTAGACCGTATCTATGTTTTTAGGTGTTTAAGCCCTATCGGGCCAAGTGATGGCCGTGCTGTTGGACGATACATAATACATTACGTTTACAGCAATTGTTATTAGAAATCGCTGACAAATGGATGAACTAACAGATAAATATGTTGAACAATAAAGCAAAAATATATGGCTTCCGCAAACAGGTCCCCTACTCTTGACATTGATCACATCCCTTGTGACTTAAAAAACGATAAGGTTCCCAATTCCAAAGTTTCCCCAGAGAAATAAACTTTCCTTTTTACGAATCATGATAGTATTCGTAAAAAAGGATCTTCCCATTACTGCGATAGATTTAAAGACAATTTTATTTCTATACTTCCAGCATACTTCACATTTGAATCTGAAGTTAAACCGATACTGCGCGGCGGACCCTTACTCGGCGAGTATATCTTCGAACAAATGCATTTCCACTGGTCAGTTGACAACTTCTCCGGATGTGAACACTTATTAGATGGACAAGGGTGAGATATTTTACTATACTAACGAAAACAATAAGGTGTCTAAAAAATTTTGCACATACTCATCCTTTTCTGAGATCAAACTTATCTTTAAAGTCTGATGTAAGGACAAACATATTTATTTCAATAGAAAGGGCATCTTTGAAAGTAGCAGTCTAAAGTTCATCTTGCTTTATCAGGGATAGATTGAAACAGTCGTGTTGTGGTACTTCGAAAAAGAAACTGTGGTTGGATAAGTCCCACAAAACCGCGGGCATAAAATTAATTCAATTGAAAATCTCAACAGAAGTTAATCAAGAGACAAATAAGAACCTTATTTTTAACAAGCGTTGGTCTCTTTTTATTTAATTGTTATTTGATACCTCTGATAAAAATGTGAAAAGCTAAAACATCAAATTTTGCCTGCCTCGTAACTTTATTATTAATTTTTTATTGAACCTCTAGGTATGCTGCAGAATGCCACTTCGTCCACTACAACAGCAAATACGAATCAATGGAAGCAGCCGTGGGTCATTCAGATGGGCTGGCTGTAGTGGGTTTTCTTTTAGAAGCAGTCGATGCACCAAACCCAAGATTTGACAAACTAGTTCAAGGACTGGAGGTTATTAAGAAGAGCGAACATTCTGTAAGAGTAACGTCAGGTCTGTATTAATTGTAGCTAAATTTCAATTAAATACGATGTAAATAAAAATAAAATTCCGTTGGTCTTTATTCTGGAAATCTGATAAAATTTTTGTTCGGAACTTGTACTGTACTAAATTATAAGCCCAGTTAAAAGACAAATACAATTTCATTGTGTCTAGTCTAAGTAATACACTATGAGATTTTAAAAGTACGTAAAGGTTTAATTTCATACTAGCGTGCCCATGTAAAAGTCAGTTATCCCAGTAAAGTACTTGAACTCTTGATCCGGACATAGACTGGCTATGTTCATGTTCAAGAGCCGAAGTTTCTTTAGGCTGAATTTCAATGAATTCAGTTAGCTTAACAGACAAACAAAGTTACTTTTGAATTTATAACAGAAAGGCTTATTGATCTAGTGATTAGCGTAAGCGTAACATATCAAGACATCTCAGGTTCGATTCCCGTGTCGGTCTGCTTTAGGGTTTTTCTTATTAGAAATCCTTAATAGGAGCCCGGAGCCGGAGCCATATTAAGCCATGGATCCCGGTTGTCATGAACATTTATGGCAATCGTTATTGGGAAGTGAGTGCCCTAAAAACTGACAACTAGTTAACCATCCAATCCAGTTCGCCCTCAGGTTGCGGAGGTCAGATGCCAGTCGCTCTGTGTAAAAACTGATATTCAGGTAAAAGCAGTTAAACTAATAGCCGACCCCAAATAATCTTGAATAATAAAAGCTAGGAAGATAATGATATACTATAACTTAAGATTCTCAAAACTGCAGAGCCTTTTTATCCATCCTACATAACTTTTATGATAACCAACGAGCTCTTTATACACTGCGAAAATAAAAATATTTTATCACAAGAGAAACTTATTTGAATTTCATTTTGTCTTCGTACAGAATCCCTTGCGTGGATGGAGAGCGATGATCTTCAAGAAGGTAATTACGTCACATACAAAGGCTCCCTAACCACACCACCGTACACCGAGTGCGTCACTTGGATTATATATGAGAAGCCTATTCAAGTAGGCAATGAGCAGGTATGATAAATGTCTCTCTTAAAGCCCATAAATTGTTCTAATTTAATTCTACATATTTTATTTTACACATGAAGTATTTTACAGAGACTATTAATAAAAAGGTTCGTTATAACAACAGAGCAGTGTATTTTTTAATCATTTACTTTTGTGTAATGTTATATTTCTTTTGTTAACTTTAACTGTATTCAATTACTAGCTTTTACTTGCTGCTCCACCTGCATAAAGGTCGATAACTATTTTATTTGTGAACCGATTAAAATGAAATAAACATTAGATGTTAAGTAGTGCAAACCATAACGCTTTAGTAAAACCGCACTCAAATTGGTTAAGTGTTTTCTGAGATTACTGTGCATAAGCGTACAGACATACGGTGATAAGTTTCAAAAAATCATTGTTTGGGATCAATGGCGTTAATAAAACCCCCTATAACAGTTTCGATACCCCTATAACGATTTTATTATATGCATTAATATTTATTGTAATAATTTTAAATTACTTTCAAAACCTTCAACCTTCTTCTATATTGGTAACTGTAGATCTAGTATTGAAACTTCATTACAAAAGCATCTAAATAATGCAAATAAACGTCTCTAAAAGACGAAAAGAGCGTAATTCTCTCTTTGTGTCACGTTACACTACCCCAATGCTGTTTTAACCAATTTGCTATATTGAGGAACGTTTCCTTTACGTTACATCCACTTTGTTTTTTACGAACAGTACAAGTTGTTATTTTGTGTTTACTGTTTGAGAGGATGTTTGGAAAAAACATGACACTACATTTCTCTTACATTAAACCTTAATATAAGAGAAATGAATATTAGGAAAACATTCTTCCCTTTGTGGAAATTACACTGGCGTCATTTAATAAGAATTTTTATTTTTCCGTGTTAATTAGGCTTGCTGCATTTATACTACCCCCACTTAGCAAGTAGACTGATTCCACAGTCAGCTACTGGTATTATGCAAAGCTTTTTAGTTTTTTACCGTATGTAAGAATATCAGAGAGCAAAACTTCGATTAAATCGATTCGAATCCACACCGAGTATGATGTCAGCAGTTTATTGTTTTTGATTTTATCTTTTTCTTTTTTTTCTGTACACCTACCTTAGTACCTTACCTAATACCAACTTTAGTTAGTTCCTTCCTACTAACCTTAAACATTAGTATTATTTACTTACTTATAAATGTTGTAGTTACATGTAATTATTTTTTGCGTTTAGTTACACTCGTTCTTATGCGTTATTTTTATTGGTGTTAATAAATGTTGGTAACTCTCAATAAATAAATAAATTAACCCTGAGCGGCACTCAAGTACAAACATCGTGCCTATATCTTTTGAGTTGTAGGTATCAATAGGTAACTCTTACTTACCATCATTCCAAAATTTCATCACTCAGTCATGGGATACCTGAAAACGTGGTCTAACATTTTTATAGAACGTAGCTTTGGAGTTCAAATACTTTATTAACGTTTTATTCACATAATTTAGTTATTCACATAATTGTCCACAGCTGGGATTGTTGAGAGAACTTCAGGGACCAGACAGCATTCCCATCGAGCGTAACGTAAGACCGACACAGAGACATCCACCTGGTCATTCCGTGATTTACGTCAAACAAGTCAACGAGGCTAAAAATTTGAAGTCGAAGCTTTGATATGCCAATATATTATTGTCATGCTCCAATATGTTGTTTTATTTCAAAGCGTTTTGGCGTTCCAAAAAAGTAACAAAAAGAAAAAACGGCACTCTTCTAGGATCACTTTGTTGTCCGTCAGTCTGTCTGTCAAGACCGTTTTTCTCAGGAACGCGTGAATCCTAAATTCATATCAAATACTTAGGTCTACTGTACCTCGGAGCTGCGAAAAATCAAACTTCGAAGTTAACGCAATTAAAAGATACACCCGCTTATGCTGCTTGCAAATTTTCGTCACTCGCAACGGTACCAGAACCGACAGTGTACTTATCGTGAACTCAGAATCTTAAAATTTGGTAGGAAGTAACATCTTATAGCATAGATAGAGTAAACATTGCGAAAAGCATATATTTTAAGCTACATCAAATGATATACCTACAGGTTTGTACGGAACTTCGGTACGCGAGTCCAACTCGCACTTGTCCGGTTTTTTAATGGTGCCAACAATTTCCATTATTTACCGTCATGGAGTATAAAGTATACGTCTTTTTTTTTAAAGGTTTGTTCTGATTTTCAAACAATATTTTATTAACCTGAGATTCATTTTGCGTAAATATAGTCACATTAAATATAATAATATGAAATCAAAAGTATACGTTTCCACATCATACATTCCAAAATTCAAATCCGTTTTGAAAAATAAATATCAAATGGCGAAAACACGGTCATGCCTTCATATTAAAGCCGTATTGAAATTATTAAATTTTAAGAGATTATTTCTGAAACTTCAGTATAAATGTTCAGTATTGCTTGTAAACATTAGTTTCGTGATCGATTTCCTTATTGCTGCATACGTAACGATAAATCGTTGCGATTAATCTGTACAAACCTATTTGACCTCCACCGATGAGTGAAAAAATGCAACGATTTAGCATACATACGTTTATGATGTCCATCTCACACGTTACAATTTATCTGAAACTTATCTGTGCAGATGAGAAAATCGTTTCAAATTCATTCATTTTCTATCAAATTGGCGTTCATAGCCCAGTTGCACTCGGTGATTAGAAACAATCAGCGAGGGCAAGCAACGATGGCGCGGTCAGTACCTGGATGGGTGACCGCTGGTGGTATGTTACCATGACCGTCTCCGTGATTCGGAGGTCACGTTAAGTAGTCGGTCCCGGTTGTTATCATAGGATAACAGTCGTGAAGCTTAGTTGGAGGCCTTCGGGCGGCTTAAAAACATCCAACGGTAAGATTACGTAGCCACAACGTTGTCTTGCAAGTCCCCAACCCGCACTTGGCCAGCGTGGGGACGTATGGCCTTAACCATCTCCCGAGAGGAGACCCGAGCCCAGCAGTGGGACATTATGAGTTGTTGATTTTCTATCAAATAAATCGTTGTCGAATGTGTTTTCACAGATATGACTTAACGGTACGATTTAGGCATAGACACGGGCTATTGGTTTAGTATTTAGTTGTCATGACTGGGGATCCAAAGGTTGTAAGTTTAATCGCAGGCATGTAGAGGTACTAGGAGCGTTCGATTTATCTATGCGATCTGAAGTTGGAACAATTTGTCGTAAGGTTAATTTGGCATAAGGGCGCCTTCAAATTAGAAATGTGTGAAAGCGCTGTAGTCCGAACCTAAAAAAGAATCGCTGCAGTGGTGCGTCTGTTTCGCAGTAAACGCGCGTCAGTAATGCTTCAGTAAATTCTAGTGATGTTCATGAGTTACGCAATGACTTCAGACGAAGAAAATGCTTCTTTGTCTGAAGTTATTGCGTAACTTGTTAATTTAGTTAAAAAGTAAAAATATTAAAAAATAATTTAATAGTGAATAAAAAACTTTCATTACCTTTATTTTATTTAAATACTAATAATGAATATTACCAGATACGCCAATATGATGATCAATAGTTTGAAAAAGAATACTTTAAAATAAACACTGAATGAAGGCGGTTAAAATAACTTTCAGAATTATTAACCCATATCTCAGGGTTATTTTCAACTTCCTCAATAAACTCTTCAATATCAATTTGATCTACATTCATATTTAGTTTCAATATTAATTAAAAGATAATCTCTTCCCTATTCAAAAATAATGTGCATGTGTGCCGACAGTGGCACTGCGACTGCGCTTCTAGAAATTGTACGAAAACTAGTAGTGCCGCTGCTAGCGCATCCCAGTAGCGCCACTGCAGTGCCTCCTCACGCCTCTAATTTGAAGGCGCTCTAAATCTGCGCAAATCGGTCTGCACAGATTAATCGCTACAATATGTCATTACGTGTGCAGTAGACACATCTATTCAAAGAACGATGTGAACTATGATTCAAAGCAATGAATTTATAATATCACTCTTTGTTGTACTTTGTTTTGAATTAAGAACGAATTACTCTGCAATATATATATTTATTCAGAATATGTAGTAGATAAACGATAAAATATATGGTATTAAATATAGAAAATGACTAGAATATAAGCTAAACTAACTATGACAAAAATCAAACTCGATCCATCTATTCAAGTCTAAACTCGACAAAACTCCCGCACATAACTGTATGGTAGTTACAAGATGATCATAAGCATGTATATAGAAAATATTATGGATTTGTTGTTTCGTAAGAGGATCTATAAATATCTCAATACCTGGCAGAGCACTTGTACTTTGAGCAATATCAGATGGTTGTATGAAATTATTACGTATGCGTTCATATTCTTTATCTAACTTATCAGCAAATTGACACCATATAATGTTCATGGCACGATATTTATCCTTTATTAATTGATCTCCTTCATACCATGGTTTAAGGCATTCACTGTGACTCTTTTTTAATGCATCAAAGTATTTCATTCTGTCATCAAATCGTTTCTCCATCATGGTCTTTCTCCAGTTATTTATCGAAAGGTCCCAAATTTGACCAGGCGCCATTTCTTTCTCATAAATTTCCTTCATATGCGTCACTTCTGTTTGATGATAAAAGCAAACAGGATTCTTCATGACGAACAGTTGCCCTTCAATAAAATATTTCTTATATGGATATGTTTGAGGAACAGTTGAAAATACTCTATCAAAAGCTTCATCGACATATTCATTGCAGAAGGCATAAAGAGTTTTATTACGAATACGAGATTTAAGAAGTTCAACTTGTCTCTTCGTACTGACTGCATTCTCTACTGAATCAGCATATAATTCTATAGTAAATTTCTCAGAGGCGGTGGTTAAGAAATTTACATTAACAAAGCATAGTTCCCAGAATTCGCTGTATATCCCGGGGCTATCGCTAATAAATGTAAAACATATATATTTACTTTGGCCTGGTGATAAGACATCTTCATTTTTGTTAAAGAAAAAGAATTGTCCGGGTACATCAGTTGGTATAAATTGTATTTGTCGCTTTATCTTTTTCCAACAATATCTTAAAGCTACCGTACCAAGATTCTGTAAAAACAATTTTCCCCTGCCAACTCTTTTTGCTGGTGCATTAAAATAATAAGTCCACGATAAGCAATCTTCATGCGCGCTATGATTTTTTAATTTTGACAAATGCATAAGACTTAGCTCGTGGGGTTCCTTATAAAAAACAGTGTTATTTATTTTTACGGCATAAACACCACTTATTGCAATCGTTCCTTCATCTGTTGGTTCAACAATAGATATTTTAGGTGGTTTTGGGATTTTCGGAGGTGGAGTTTTAGGTTTATGACCATGTATCATCAATTGACTGATTGAGGGTCTGTAAAAAAAATCGAAAAAATATTCCTTTAAAAATAGCTAAAAATTCTAACAAGATATAGAAATTCTAACAGATTCCAAAATAAATACAGACTGTACTATAGTAATTAAGTTGCTAATATGGATAAATTCATTGTGGTCCTCACACATTTTTTACTGTCCATTGTTTATCATTCTGTAAAAACAATATTAGTTACTTTACACATCTAACATGTATCAATTTGAATCAATACAGTAAAATTAATACAAGGACTTTTAATTTTTTTAAATTTGAATAATACTGCAATGATGCTATATTTAAATGTGCAATCGAAAAGGCCTATATCAAGCAGCTAAATGCGATAGACTGATGATATTACGCAAGAAACAGTACCTACTTACTTAAATGGGTCTATTTTTTGTATCTTTTGTTTTAAATCCTTTTCTCGTTTTTCTCTGTACTTTTTATACTCGGCGTCCAATTCATGACAGTGGACACGATGTGGTTCACCACTCATACCTAACTCTGTCTGTTGTATATAAGTAGGAACATTAATATGTTCAATAATTCGTGGGTGTCCTAACTCAGCTCTTGTTCTATGCACTTCATACACCGGGGCACAATAGCAGCACTGTTTTAATTTTGGCGGACGTTCAAACAAAGAGCCTCTAACAGTTGCAGGTTTTTTCTGTATTTGAGCGTATTCTAAAGCAGTTTTTCTTTCTATGTCTTCTCGAACTTTTTCTGGTAAATTCATGGCTAGATCCACTGGCGCTCTGTGGAGTTTCTTTCCAAGCTTTGTAGTTTCTTCTTTTCTTATTTGTATCCATTTTTCCCATACCAAAAGCTCGGAATCTGGAGTAATCTCTGCTTTGCTTAAAAATAAAACTTCTTTTGCATCTGTCGAAGGTCTGAGAGGATCATTATTTTTGCACCTGTCCATGTTATCTCGATGTATTTTACAATTATTTTTAACAAGGAAGTGTCAAATATTGAAGTGACAAGTATCAAATGTCGAGTAACTTTTTTTTTAATTCGTTACCAAAAAGTATATAAAAATTGAAGAGTCGTAAAAATATCAGCGCGAATATCCTTTAAAAAACAGGAATAAATCCTGATACGCGGGAGATTTTACGAACACACAAACATACCATCTTTAGACACCACCATTTAAAATTTCAAGTCTCTTACTTCAAAAAGATAGGACTTTCATACAAACTTCCAACTCCTGTTTTATTTCCTTAGGGGTAGAGTTTCATCGGGCACGCCGTTATTGTGGTGGTAAGACCCGTTATAGAGGATTAGCTCGAGAGGCATCATGGGAGCCTTTTCTATCGGCCGACGCAGGTGATCACTGGGAAAGTATTCTTCGGAAAGCACCTTTGTCAGATCCGCAAAGAGCCAACGCCTGAGTGCCATCATTGCGATGGCCAAACCGTGGGTACAGCATTCCACATGCTGGCAGAATGTCCAACGTGGGGCGAGCGGAGGCATGATCCCGTGACGACCATCGGAGTGGGGGTTTTATCGCTCGATAACATGACTGCGGCCACGTTGCGGACCGAGCGCGAGTGGAACTCTGCCGTCTCTTCTTGCGAGCAAGTTATTCTTGCAAAGGAGATGGCGCAGCGGGACCGCGAGATTTGTAAAACTCTCCCAGTCCGCCAGGCCCAGGGGAATATACCAGGTAAGACTTGGGCATCGCAAATCGCTAAACGATCTCGGTCCTCAATAAGCGCAAGCCTGGTAGCCTGGCAGAAGCAGGCTGGAGTGGCGGTGAAATCTCTATAAAGTGCTTCATACACAAATAGGGGACATCTACAAACCGTAGGTGGTTCGAGATACGTCGGGGCTCCAGGAATTTCCTTTCGAGGGTGCACCTGGTTCCCCGGCGTCTGGTACCTGAGACAGTTTGCGCATTTCATTCAGTCCAAATCCGAAATAGCCACCACCAAAAAAAAAATTGGCACATCTAAATATGCGATAAAACTCGGCTATTTTTAGACCTATTATACATTACAGAAAAATAGTACCTGTGAATAAATAAGCATTTCCGAAACATTTACATGAATAAAAACAGATTTCGTTAGTAATATTTAGTGTTACAAGTTCTCCAAAATCACTAACCGATAGGCACAATTCATAGAGCAACAGGCTGGCGGACCTTATAGCCGGCCATAATAATACCTATCATTCATGTTTCGCCTTTTTTGACTACGCTGAGCAAAATTATACTTTAATACCTGTGCCACCTATATTCTGACATTTTCATACGTCAATTAGATATCAATGTCAAATGTACTCAAACAATCACCGTTACATACAAATCATTTAGTAAAGATGTCTTAACACATTTTTATATTCTCTTCAATAATGGTACCTATCCTAAATTAGCGGAATGTCATCAAATTTTGCAAATTGACGTTATTAAATATTAAATATGAAACCAGGTGTGTATACACAATTTATTGAAATCATAAAGAGTGTAAACAATTTTCTATAGCTAATTTTAGTTTTTACTGAAATTATTGTTTGCTATCGTTTAAAATTGTCGATGCGTTTTTGATTAACGCGATACGTACTTTCAATTTAAAAATTATTGTTAAATTATTAACATATTTCTCTCGATAACAAGTCACCAAGGATGAACGAAATAATGTAAATTTCATAGAGTGCAGCGCAGTGGTAGAATATAGGTCTCTCGACGCGTCTGCGTTCAATGTTCGCTCAACGTGAATCGTGAGCGTAAATATGTCTTAGATAGAGTTTTCTTGAAATTATTTATCGTACAAACTTTGACTTAATTGGGTTTTTTGAACAGTAGAAGCGGTCAAAATGACTTTACTGTGCCTGACGGAAAGCATGAATAAAATCCAAGAGTGTTGGTCACCATCCTTATTGAGCACGTTGACAACGCAGCATTCTAATCCACACTGTGGCGGCCTAGTGAGATACTTTTTCACGCCCCGCTGTTCTACGTCTATATTCGTCTACAGTGCGCCATATAATATATTCATAAATATTATTACATTATAAATTTCAGTGAAATCAGCAGACCAAACTCGCGTGCCAACCGAGGAGGAACTAGAAGAAGCCCCAGAATTTGGATCATTGGAATGGATACAGTTTTGGAGCACTTATGAAGGCCACCTTCCAACTCCTATAGATATTTCCATAACAGGGTCTCTACGTTATGTTTGCCCTGAACTAAAATGGTACAACTTTGACGTTTATCCGCACAAAGTGAAGATGACAAATACTGGATTCACAGGTGAGAATTGCTTAAGAATTTAACGAAATCGACCGACAGGTGCGAATAATAGTTGCTTCCGTATTCCTCTTATTTCGGGTGCAAACTCGCATATTGTGTGTTTTTTAGTTGGTTTCATTTCGATAGATCGTCTTACCATAATTCCCGATGGTATCTCAGCTCGAAGGGGTTTCTAGACGCAAAAAAAAATTAAATTACGTACAAGATTGATTTTCCCTGAAAGTGCCTGAACATCGTTTAACTAACTCGTAATATCCGGGCAGGCATCAGGATGACTTCGAATCTCCTTATGCTAATGCACTATGTGTTTCTAGCAAATAAACCAGTCAGTTTTATTATTAACACACATTTC
Organism: Hyphantria cunea; assembly: GCA_003709505.1. NCBI lineage: Eukaryota > Metazoa > Arthropoda > Insecta > Lepidoptera > Erebidae > Hyphantria > Hyphantria cunea. Next base: position 142,925 of record PKRV01002950.1, read on the forward strand.
AGTAATTCTGGTGCCAAGTTGTTGCTCACGAGGCCCACAAAACTATCCAACCATTTTCACGTTTTTTTGTTAAACTCGTGTTTGTTTCTGTGTGTGACGTGCCTAAAATATAGTAGCTAACATCACGCATAGGCCAATAGGAATCAAGTATGGTTGAACAGTAACCCAAAAGAATTTATGCTGTGCAGCTAGTAATCTATATATTTATACAGGAAGAATATTTTTGAATTTCTCAGTAACCGTACGTACAGTAAACGACTACTGATCGAGAGGTCTCGGGTTCGATGCCGGATCGGACTGCTGCTTGGTTTTTCTTACAAGAAATTTTTAAGAGCATCCCAAAGTTTACAAAATGACGGTGATTCTCGCTCGTGCCTTAGAGTGAAAATAAGGCCGTCGGTATTAGTTGTCATTAAAACCTATGGCAATATTTCTGGAGAAGAGCTTCACCATCGAATTCAGGTCACCCTGAGGGTATCGGATGTCCGATACCAGTGGCTCCGTGGAAAAACCGATATTCAGATAAAGCCAGTTGAACCAGTAGCTAGGAAAATGATTTTATTTATACTTATGGGGTCAACCTAAACTGACGTAACTAGTTTGCTTAAAACCTTTGAAACTGTTTAAAACCACCTGACCCGGATAACTTTGTACCGCCACAATTTTCTTTTGTAGATAGTTTCTTGTTGTAATAATTGAACTCGCCTCAGTTTCCCACAGGCAGTGCACAACCACGGTCAAAAAAAATACTTTTCCGGTTTCTTTTATTTTTTTCCATTCAAACCTTCTCTAAACAATAACGAACACTTAAAAAAAATTATCTAATTTAGTACAGTCGATCAGAAGTTATGCACGTACATACACTTAGGCGATTCATTTTTGTTGATATAGATAGATAATTCTATATAAAATACTAGCTGCCCCGACAGGCTTCGTTCTGTAGCAATTATCGACAGATGTTTTAATTTACTCAAATGGTTTGTATGAGAAAATAAAAGAAATAAACAAATATTACGAACATCTAACACACAACGCAATCTAGTCCATAACTAAGCCGAACTTGTATTATAGGTAGGACAACTGATGAGAATACATTGTATATTTTTTTTGTAAATACATACATATTTAACATAAAAAAACACTCAAACTCCGCAACTAATACCTGCAGGTCATATAAACATTTGGTCTGACCCAAGAATCGAACCCGAGACATCAAGCACAGAAATACTATACACTAGCACTGCACTACCGCTGTTTTTTTCTAATCTTCTCACAATTTTTACATTTTCCCTCTCTATAATAACGAAACTTACGAAAATATTAAAAGGAAAATGAACCGAATCGATCGAGCAATTCTCGAGTTTTAGCGCTTAGCTCAATTTGATTCATTTTTGTTTAGTTATATAGATTTTATTACAGCAATAATTGATCATGTGATTTGATTGTGTATTTTTTTATAAATATTCGCCAAACACTTTGTACAATATTACATTATAGGGGTAGTTCAATTCCGTTTGACCCACTTACTTGAGCTGCCTGTGGGCAACATAAACAATTTGACCAATAAACACTTCATATCAAAGGTTCAATCGAGCCTGTAGACTACTCAATTCAGCATTAATTAATACACCAATTCAATTTATGTGATACAAAGGACGGCAACGTAATTCAAATCAGCAAATTATATGGACTCTGTATTGATTTGGGGACCTATTTTATCTTATTTTGATTGTTATTAATAATAATTATATACCGAAAAGATTCTTAGTAAAAATCGAAGTATTATAATACAAAAGTAATATAGTTTGGAAATAAATTAATTAATAACGTTAATAAAGTATAATACGATAATTTACTATATGTAATGTCAACTATACTATATACATATGAATTCGACTGCCTCGGTGGCGCAGTGGCAGTGTTTGCGACTGTGACGCTTGCGGTCTCAGGTTCGATTCACGGGTCGGAACCTAATGTTTGTATTATCTGCAAGTATTTGTTACGGAGTTTGGTTGTTTTCTGTGTATAATATGTACTATGTATTTACAAAAAATAAAATATATAAGTATTCAATCAGTCAATCTAGCTTCCATAGTACAAGCTCTGCTTAGTTTTGAGGCTAGATGGCGTTGTAGGTCAGACGTCCAAAATATTTATTTATTTATTATTATTATAATTCTCGCATCACCCTGTTGCTCACGATAAACTCGGAAACTATCCAACCGACTTTCATGCTTTTGCAATGTGTATTTTGCTAGCGCACCTTAAACAAATTAGCTATAGAGACCGGCACGTAACTTGGCCAGATTCATTAGATGCGCAGAAGTCATTTTTAGGTCCCTTTGGTTGATAGAGGGATGCGGGATTTGTAGTAGCACCGTTCCGAGCGAATCCAAGCGATTGGAGCGTAACTCGACTACACTTCGATTTTGTTTGTTTTGATTTATTGCACTAGTGCACTATGCGCGAACTTAACCCCACTACCCCGAAATCTAGAAAAGGTAGGTGCCGTTGCGTATAACATCGCGCTTAAACCAATAGGCGCCAAGCATGATTGAAAAAAGGCGCTGAGGGAGTTGCTTGGGTCAGCTAGTAATACACATACCATACTATTTTTAAACCATGAACCAGTTCGGCCTGTGCTATGGATTCGGCTTAATCTTATTTTAAATGTATATCTATTTCCCAACAGTAGTAATTGTAAATCCATAAATGAAGAAATATATTAGTAACTACTTACAAAAAATGCAACAAGAATAAACACATTGTAGACATGTTGAAATGATTGGAATATTTTTAAAGTAATTTATCAGAAACTAAATGTAATAAACTGGCCGACTCGAGCCCACTTTGTTGACGTTAGCCACCCGCTTTTCTTTGACTAAATTTACAAATACTATTAGTTTTAGCGAAATGTTTTGTTCCTTCAAAATAAAATATGGCGTATGACACTCCTGAGTAGTGACGATTTCTGTTAGTGAAAGAATTTTTAGGACCGAATCAGTACTTCCGCGGATACCACCTACAACCATATTTTGAGGTAAACCTCTTTATAATATTAGTATGGATGTCAGTTGTTAATAACATAACTGCAAACGGGGTTGTCTTACTATACTACATAATATTACGCTGACAACCAAGTCAACACGCTGATGACGTATTGATTCACATAATCTGACAATGTGCACTGTATCGTTAAATCTGTCCAAACAAGATGGACACTACAATAGAACAGCTCTGAGCTGATTAAATCATCTTAATTACAAACAGAACAATAAAGTTGACACATTGAAACATTTTTTTTTACGTTACGTGTAGAAACCCGGGCCGTCACCCCACCGGGGTTTGCAATGAGGTGGTGTGTCGGAGTCGGACCGACTAAAACCGCTCGCTGTGTCACTCGGTGCCTGGAATAGGAGGGATCTAGGATCTGTTATTATAATAACAACCGGACACCTCTCGGGGCCTACCCGCTCTGACGCGGGCACCGCCTGCTTATCAAATTTTATGTTTAAGTGACGTACGCCACACGCGTAGAAGCCAGAAGCGAGAAATCTCCTCCGATGATGGACTGAACTGACTAAGGGCACTACGCTGTTGCGCCCATTATATAATAGTATGTGATAGTATTGAAGGACAAGACCTCCTTTCTAAGTAAAAGTCTATATAGAACGTCGTCCTCCTAGCCTTTTCTATGCCCAAGATCACTTGGTGTCGGCTACTAGATCAACCGGTTTTACTTGAATATTAACTTTTCCATGGAACGACTGGCATCGGACCGCCGTAAACCTGGGCGTGAACTAAATTCAAAGTTGGAACTAGTTTTCATTATATTCGAGGGCACTAACTTCCTAATAACGATTACTATGCTCATGACAACCGGGACCTAGGCACGGGCGTGACACAATACAAAATTTCCGTATTCCGGCTAACAACGTGAGAATTTCTTGTTAGAAAAACCCAACAGCACTTTTGACCTTAGCCAGAAATCGAACCCGAGACATTATTGGCGTATGATAACCCGATAAGTACTTGCGTACGGGGTTTTTGTTTTTTTTTTTATTTTATCTTGTTCAAAACAGAGTTCAATTACGATTTAAAATACTTAACAAATAATGAATATAATTTTTGATACACCCTTCAGTGTTGAGTATTTCCTCGTGTTTCCAATTTTATAAACAATAACATCGTAATAACATATTTATTTGTTACATTTTTAATGAAATATAAATCTTTGTGAAGAAATATAAAATACAGTACCTACAATAGTACTGTATTTTCTGAAGAGTTCTTAGCTGTTTATAAAACGATTGACAATAGTAGAACATCACTTTTCGAGTATTACAACATCGAGTAATGTTTTCCTGTCGTAGATATTGTTTGTTCTATTTCATTAATGTTCAAGTTGTCTGCAAATTGATTTGGAACTTTAATATGTACTCAAAGTACTTCTGTGCTTGTGTTTGTATTCTTACATTAATTATAATTTTATACGGAATTTCTTATATTTACTATAATTTTATTTATTTGTGCAAAAGGTAAAAACAACACAACAATCTTTCAAATAGTTGTTTAAGTAAGCTTAAGTTCTATTAAATTTTAAACTTAACACTAGTTTTTAACGCTTGTCATCATACGGCGATACATGCTAGTTTGTCCCCATAAAAAAACTTTTACTTTGTGAGAGTGACACAAAAAAAACAATCTGAGTTTGATAACGGACATTGTAGTTTGAATTTTACGCAAACTTAAAGGTATCCATTGGGATAGCTCCTATATTACGTAATACAAACATGCAAAGTCTTCGGAGCCAAAATTCACAATTCACAAGCAATGATGGAGCTGAAACCCACCACAGTTTATGTATTTAAATATACATAAAATAGTTTTGAAGTTTAGTTCTGCCTGTTGCTAATGGTGATAAATTATTGGTTTAAGACACCGTTTACCTAGTTCTATTTACTTGCAACAGATTGGTAAATGATCAGTAACAATGTCGAATTAATTTTTTTTATTAGGGATCTTTTGATTGCTAATGATGCCGGTTAAGCTGGTTCGAATTAAAACAGTACTTAATTATTGAATAACCCATTTAACAAAGAAGACTACATGTTAGAATATATCATCGAGTTATGGGGATCGAACACCACAGAAAAATGTTATAAAAATGCGTATATATATTTTCGGACATTTTGACACACAACGCCATCCAGTCCCGAACTAAGCAAGCTTGTACTATGGGCACTAGACAACCGATATCAATACATATATACTTTTTTTTGTAAATATATACATAATATATATAGAAAACACCCAAACTCCGAAACAAATATTTGCAGATCATACAAACATTTGATCCGACTCAGGAATCGAACCCGAGACCTCTAGCATACCAGTCGCATACGCTACTACTGCGCCACCGAGTCAGTCAATATATTATGTTTTTCAGAGAGATGTCAGCTATTTTAGTTAAGAATTTAGTAGATGGTTTTACTTGTCAGTGCTCATCGGTGCGAAATGGAGAACAGAACGACCCTATCTAGAAGGCGGACCATTTCTAGAAAAACACATTCTGTCTCAAATACATTTTCATTGGGGAGCTGACATGATGGAAGGCAGCGATCATACGGTTGATAAAAGGAGACACCCTGCTGAAATGCAAGTTAGTAATATTAATTATTTCCATATTTAGTACCATCATCAAAAGCCTGTGAGGGGACTGCCCAGTGGACAAGACCTTTCTTTGAATGTGATCTGTAACAAAGAGTCCTGTGAAAAGTGGCCTTTGTAACGACATTATAATCTATACACGTGCAAACACGCGCTAATGCATGTAAAGCTTTTTCATATTTCATATTTCCTCTTTCATATTTCCTGCGCAGTTGGCTGGTTTCCGTTTAGACTTCCCGCCGTAAACATCATTTTGAACAAAATTTTCAATGATAATAATCGTCAAAGGCCTAGTCGATAGTATAATTTTTTTTTACGTGGTGGAATGCGTTTACGCACTTCGCTCTCCCCCCCCCGCGGGGACAGGGGGTTCGCTTCGTGTGGGACTCCTGACTGACTAGCCAGACTACCCACTAAACCACCACGGTGTGCCACTCTGCGCCTGACACGGGAGAGATCCGGGAACCGCTTTCTTACGCCATCCGGACCCCTCCCAGAATCGATAGTATACTTACTTTAACCTATATATTTAAATAAAAACGAAATTCCACTCGCTGATTAATCGCACGTAATCTCAGAGACTATAAAACTTACAAACTTGAAATTTGGTAGGTAGATTCCTTATAGGTTGTGGACATCCGACTAAGAATGGATTATACGAATTTCCGCCCCTGAGGGGATAAAACATGGGTTGGATGAATGTATGAAAGTCCTGTGTTTTAGTGGTAAGCGACTTGAAATTTAAAATGTATCTATGCACTATAGTTGGTGTGGAGGAGTACTAATAATGTATGTTTAGAAATCAAACCCCTTTTTGAGGTTAAAACGGGAATGGTAGCTTATGTGAAAGTCCAATGTTATTGAAGTTAAAGTATTTATAGCAGGATTTTAAATGGTATTTAAGTATGATAATTATCACATATATATACTAGCTGAGCCCCGTGGTGTTGCTCGAGGTACAATAAGAATCTCGGGCAACGCCTACGTACTAGTCATTTTCATCAAGTATCCTACAATCCGTTTACCTAATCGCGGTCTGTACTCACACACATTTTTTTTCTGTACTCTTACACATGTTGGGTCCAGCAACGATCATTCCACCTAGACACATGACATGCCCACTTCCATTGGTACTGATTCCACGTGCAATTTCTGTTATTCCAGCTCTATGCCAAATTGTTTCGTTGCAAATTTTGAAACGTAACCTATGCGAATAAGGAATTTTAACTTAATTTCTATAAGCTTTCTCTTCATTTTATGAACAGGAACATTTTGTGCCTATTGGGTAATACATTTTTCTTATTTTCTTACCTGTCCAAACTATCGTTCAAAATATCACAAAATATTTTGAAAGTTATTTGACCATCAAAATGCCTAATTCATAATTTCATTTTAAAATTAAATTAGATTTGAAAAGTGCTGTCAGATTTTATGATAAAGCCAATCAAAATGAACTTTGAATTTGTTTCTGACATTGATTTCGTCAGACTCGTTTGAAAATGAATTATATTTACCCCAAAACTTGTAATGTAAGAAAGATTACAGTTTAAGAATTTTTCAAATAGTATGATTTTTTCCCACGTTCTAAAAGACTTGGAAAAAAGTAAAAAAAAAACTGTAGACGTTTTGATATTCTTTTTGTACTCTTAATAAATATACAGTCATTAGCTATATTATAAAGACATTTACTCTTTAACTCTTTTTAAGAGTCCATCTTCTTCTTATCTACCTACTCTTAAAAGTAGAACTTGATGATAAACAAGCGGATTGCTTTTATTTGGTAGGGAACAAAACATATAAGCGCGTTTAATGAAGACTGCTGCTTGAGATGCTAAGATTTGAGATATCGAAAAATAGACTGTAAACAAATGTCATTAAAGTTTAATAATGTCAACAACAGAACCAGCACTATTAACACACATATATTAAAAATTATAGCAGATTTAAAAATAAAACAGTTATGAACAGGTTTTCCGTGTTGTGACGAATTACAAAAGCGGAATGTCACCTCCCCTATTTATCCGAATTGTATCGCAAAAGCCGATAAAGGATGCCAACTATGCATGACAACGTTACTGCAAAGAAACGGGAACCTTGAAACAAACACCCTTTATCAATCCGTCTGACCAGCATGGTATAGTAGGCAGAAGCCTCCTTTCTAAGGAAAGACCTATGACCAGTAGTGAACTCTTGAAGGCTATTGATGATGATGATAATGAGAAAGTGAAGTTACCGGAATCTCATCCCAAATCTGAGGTAATCAAAGGGCACTAATACGTTTGTGTGCTCAATAGGATACTGGTGTGCTATCCTCTGGTATGGTTTAGTTAACTGTTATGACACCCACGGGAAGAAATGAGGTGGAGATGTTCTTAACCGACACCGAATACATACTATTTAAAAATATTAAATATTTCTTACAGGTCACATTCTTCCGTTCAGAATATTTGACTCAAGAAGAGGCCTTTAAGCATCCTGACGGAGTAGTAATGATTTGCTACTTAATAAAGGTATCTATTGATATTTATTATTGCGAAAGTCACGTTACTACTCAAGAACTGGTTGGAGTATATGCTCATAAATATAATGTATAGTAGGTTTATGTATTAGAAATATTTATTATACTAATGAAATGGTGGAAATGTTTAAACATAGCAACAGCTGTGCTTATATATCTAAATCATGGTATTAATCGTGCTTAATTATAATAATCCTGATAGTAAATTTTACTATTAACGTTTGTGTTATTTGAAAACTAACAAATGTATGGCAAGGAACGCTTAGTCATGGTGTAAAGTACAATATATTGTCCAATAATATAAGGGAACAGAGGCGTTAGTAACTGTAGAAAGAAAATAGACGCTAAACACTTACATCTTGGCTAAGAGGACAGTTTAGGACCGTTTCAAGGAGTACATACAATAACTTTTCAATACTATTAAATATAAATGAAGTACTGTTTATGCAGGCAGTTCCTACTGTCGAGGAACGGGTGTCACGTCCCTCCAACACAAAGGGAGGGTCCTCCGATTAGGCGAGGTGATCATGCCTGGCAAGCTACAACCCAACGCTTGATGTTAGGAAGTTGTATATATGTTAATCGGCGCGAGAACTTCTATTGCGCGATGCCGTATTGGAGCTTCTTCATACACTACGTTACTCCGTAGTTCAGTGTATCTTCGGTAGATGGCGTTGTCATATGTTTATGTTGCCGCACAAGTCACCACACAAGTTAATCGTAATTTTAATACTTTGTATGTTTCTAGTATGGNGTTCTGGTAAATATTTATTTGTTTTATCGCATTTTATTGGGTTAGGAAATATCGTGCATATATGCACTTGCTACATGCCCTGATAATCTTCTAACTTATAATCCAGAGTAGACAAACATTGAGTTGACATTATCTTTTCAGTTTTTAAAAACCACAAATACAAAGATAAAATATAGCTTCTTCTTCTTTTGATGAAATGGCAACCAGTTAATCAGCTATTTCTACCAATTTCAAGTGCTTAAAGTCTTCAAATCTTAAGTCTTCGAGTCTTCAATCAGAGCCTTCGTCATGATGAAAATAATGTTATAATATTAAAATGTGGATGAGATAAAATCGGGATCGTCTTTCGAATAAACAAAAAACGGTCCAAAAATATAACTATAACAATCTTAGTAAACTTAGTTAGCCTCACATATGTATACACAGCTGATAAATGTCATTGAAATGTCACTGCTTGTCAAATTCAGCACAGAAGGAAAAACACAAACAACCTACAAAATTTAGGAGTAGCAGTCAGCCGTGTTTAGAAAATGATAAAGAATTTTATCCGTACCAGCCGATGGCTGACACGGAGACAAATCGATATCATAAGCCAAGTAGCTTTACGCCGCTATTCGTATGTATCTTCAAGAAATACTAGCAGAAATATAATTGAGCGACGATTTGCTTCAAGTTCATCTAGTACTCAAGTTTGTGAGATCGACCCTGCTGTTTTTGAGGAAATCTGTAGCGAAACTCTTGAATCTCTATGCGATTACTTTGAAGAAATTGTAGAATCTGATCCTAATTTAAAGGGAGCTGATATTACTTACAGTGTAAGTATGATCAAAATGTCTTTACACAGTTTATTTAATATCTAGCTATAATGTTTTTGTTTTGCAAAATCTGTGCAAAATATTTTTTGAGATATAATGCGTCTTTCTAGGTTACACATAGGTGTTCTATTAAAAGCAAGCTTGAAATTTAGAACAAAATTAGGTATTATTTAGGCTTATAAGTTTGTCCTCTTTGACAGTTTTACTTTTTTTGTAGAAAACTCTGAACGTAATATTGCTATTAAAGGCTTTTGCTTGCCTATCTTATTATGTGATTGCGTAATGTATGATTCTAGGTTAATACTTTGTAACGAGATTAGGTGGCCTCTTAATCAAGTATATAATTAAAATAAATTATAATATGCATTCTATTTCCTTCCCATTTCCAGTGGAATTTAAATTTTTTCCCATCTCATATATTTGTTGATTGCATAACAACTCTCACGGGTTGGTGCTGTACCAACCAATCTATGTGACCGAGCTTTGCTTGGTGTAATTTTTTTTGTATATTTTCTAAAAATGAAGCCTAGCTACATTGATTTATTGCCCCTGGAACCCTTGCATACACAATGTCATGAACATTATTGGTATCATTACCAGGATTAAGATTATATATATAAGCAAGAATTGTTTGTTTAAGGGTATTACATTAAGGTATGTGAAATAAAAAAAATATAGTGACATTTGCCGAAATTTCCAGCTTTATAAATCTTAATATCAGTATCTAAATAAGCTATTGTGAAACAACTTCTCTGAGTACTAACTGAGATTGTTTACTTAATAAGGTTCTATGATATATATATACATATACACCCCCCCCTCTAACAACAACAAAATACTTAATAGTGACTATATTATAATTTAACATGCTTTTTACTAAATTTAATTGACTAGCTCGATGCTTTTCAAATTTTTAGCAACACTAAAATAATTAATAAAATTAAAGCTTTTAATCTACTCAAAATAAAAATTAAAATTAATATCTGCCTTTTCAGGACGGCGTTCTTACGGTCGCATTTGGAGGAAATTATGGAACCTATGTTATAAACAGACAAACTCCAAACAAGCAAATTTGGCTTAGCTCACCTGTCTCTGGCCCTAAACGCTACGATCTGATACTCGAAAATGGTGGATATTGGCTATACAAACATGACGGAGTGTCTTTACACCAACTTTTACAAAATGAAATTTCAAAAATAGTAAAAAATAAAGTGGAATTTAGTAACTGCACACATAGCTTAGTTTGAATATTATTTCTTTGTTATTTGGTAAACCAAATATTATACTTATTTGGTTTTAAGAAAGTAAAAAGGTTTTGTGTTTAAGTCTTGTTTTTTATTATTATTATTATTATTATTATAATGGAAGTCATAGAAGATGGAAATATTATGGATCGTATTCCTATTCTGTTGCAAAGAGATTTGGAGTATTATCAGGTACATTTAATATACTCTTACAGTTTTTAAAAATCAATTCTTTTTTGTGGTATGGGTAAGGTACAAGGCTTTATATGTGTATATGTTTACTCTACTGGCTTTGAAATTACAGTTACCTATAGGCAGCCTGGGACACATAACATCTTGTGTTGGATTGCCCGTCTAATCCCTATCATCATCAGCCTATTACAGTCAGTAGTTAGACAAAGGTTCTCAAATTGCAAGCTACTTGCTTCCTATGCCACAAAAAAGGATTTGCGAAATAAAATCATAGTAGTTTCCTTGAAGTGAATGCCTTATAAATAACTTAGTTAAAATGTTTCAGAAAAATCAAACGGTATTGTCAGAAACCGTATGCAAGGGTGTAGTAGGCGGTAGATTGGATTTTCCAAGAAATGCATCCTTCGCTGCTGTGAAAATTGTATTGTGGCTTGAAGAAGAATTTTCTATTGCGTTTAAGTAAATAATTTTTACTATAATAGTTTATTACTTTTTGTCTGTAGTACCAACAGTAATCTTATAATTTTAAAGTTTTCTAAAAGTAGGGATTTTACTTTCTAATTTATTAATAGGGAAATAATTATAAAGTTAATTAGTTATGGTAACACAGATTCATATGCTAATAGAGCTCACTAAATTTAGGCTTGCTACACCTGTTTTTGTTGCCACTATTAAAATTAAGAACATTGTACTTAAATTAAAAAGAAATATCATTAGTATTCCACAGAACCTAAACTGGTGGGACAAATTGTATCATTAACTTTGCACATAACCAAAGTAAAAGGTATATTATTGCTACCTACCAATAATGTTGCAAGTAGTACATTAGGTTTCGGTTATATTACTACAAAAATTGATGCTACGTAGTACGTATAGTTGAGACTGTATATTCTGTTGCCATTTTGAAATCAAATTTTTACTTTTCAACGTTCGTTCTATAAAGGACACGAACACAACAAGACTAACCTAATTAAAGAAAACTTACAGGCATGGTTCTGGAATGTTCGTTCACACTACTGAAGATGAAAAAAGTGATAGTGGTGTAGCCAAAACTTCAGACCCTGATAAATTCGTGCAGCTTGCTATAAAGTCTAGTGATTCTTTGAGAGGTAAGCAATATTATATAGTAAAACGCCTTATCAAAGTAAATAGCAATAGTTGTATGGACTGTTTCAGGTGCTTTTATAAAAGTATTAATGCATTTTCGTGTACATTAACTTTAAGTTTAAGAGAAACTTTAAGTTTGAATAAATAAAATTCTGCTTTAAAGGTAGCATAACAAACCGTATCTAGGCAAATATAATGAGGGACGTCCACAAGCAGCAGATGTATGGCTGGCAGAAGCTGAATGCAATAAGCCGACATATCTTTAGCAGTGGACTACGATAGGGTGATGATGATAATGATATAGACTACAGGGTGATATACAGGGTAACTGGTAAAGTTAACCTGAAACTTTAGAAGTTATAGTGACCATAGACAAATAGATTTTACTCTGAAATATTTAGATGAATGATCGGAGTATTAAGAAATTACGCAAAAAACTTAGCTTGTATTTTTGGACTTGTATGTTTCTTTTCATTTTTCTGACCAAATATTACTACAGGCACATAATATTTTTATTGCGATTGCCTAATATTTTAGAGGAGGCCAGTCTGACGGGTTCAAAGGGACTTTTGTTCTAGATAAACCCTAGGTTGTATTATAACATTTATTTGTTTCGGAACATTGTTTCAGAACATCTTCACATGCTAGCACAAGAAGCTCTTGACCACGCAGACTTGCCTGTGCTAACCGCTACTCTAGGAGCCGCAGCCTTATTGAAGAATAGTCTGTACTGTTATGTGACACACATTGAGGATAGCGGCAACTCGGAGAGATATTCTTTACTTCAGGTAATATTAATAGCAAATATTATAAATATCTCAACACATTAATATACAGAAGGTTATGTTTTTTGAAGTTACAATTCTTTTGGCGCGTTACAGAAAAATTATGAGAGTAAATGTTTACGATGCGAGCGCACACCGTCACGAAAAACCAACACCCTGAAGTCAGCTATAGTCAATATTTTAGTTTTTCAAATTTTTATCTTGTTACGCCAAAGAAGTTTAACTTCTAACGCGTGTACATAAGTATTTTTTTGAGAATTGCTAATAATTTGTAATATTGTATAGAAGGCAAACCATCACACCGATCTCGTGATGGTAAGATCCCCTAAGAAGGGGTATTCAACATCTAGAAATCTCAGTCGAAAGCAAGGAAGGAATGTCTTCGGCATAACCCTGGTACCTGGTACTATGGGGCCAGCTCAATCGTGCCGAAAAATGGCTCTTCAACTTTAACTTAAATTACTTTATATTATTTTTAGAATTGCTACAAACGATACACAACTATGTCAGAAGCTGTAGGCGAACGAGTACTAGACTTGCATAATAGAGTTCTATCGTTATACATTTTACAAGATTCCGGTGGGCGGCCGATAGATGGCAAGACTAAGACAGTCCACGAGGCTGGTACGCCATCTGTGCAGGGATGGTGGCTTTATATGAATGGTGAGTCTAAAAGCAAGTTCATTCCAACAAAAGTTAGGGAACAAAAATACTTGTTCATTCCTAAAGAGAGTATACATATTTCAATGAATACTTTATCATGTAGAGAACGTACATTTTTAATTTGACTAATTGACTCGTTTAAAAACAAAAAAAAATGAAGAAAAATATCCACATCCTCTTATGGTCATCTACTAAGAAAGGAGCTAGACGCAAACACATTATTATTTAATTATATAGACAGTGCTCCATTACTATTGAGTGCACACAAAGTCGTGCCTGTATATACCTATACGCCAGTACATATGTAAATAAACGCTTACATATACTTAACCGTGATAGTTGTAATACTATAATGTCTACTATAGCCAGCTTATAGGTCAGATGGAATAGCAACTACGGTGAGCACGATGAGAGAAATATTTATGATGCAGGAACTCGTGTCCTTCACTACTCTCATACTACATGGTAATGTGTGGCTAACTATACTGAATTACAGCTACATTATATATCCTAAAACCTATCGCTACAATGCATATAAACACGTCTTAATCTCAACTAGATAAAAGGTGTCCGAATACACGTGATCGATAATAGACTCATATCTGAAATATGCTAAGATAGCTGATCAGGCTTATTTATGTAGATATTCTGTCGATTACTTCAAACAATATATGACGTAGAATATCTACTAATAGAAATTACTATGTTATAGGGAGTAGAAAAGATTTGTGGGACACAGTACCACCACGGATGGCGCAGAGAATATTTGCTGGCATGCTGAATGAAACTTTAACCATCCTGACTGTAAGATATTGCCAGGTAAAGTTTATTACTAGCTACGCTGTTTTACTGGCCACACGGCCTTCATATCAACACTTGCTTATACGCGATACCCTATTTTATATAACTTTAACTTCAATGAACTTACCAAGATATTGGTCTTCGAATGACAAAACAATGATTACACATCATATTTTTATCGATACTGAAATCATGTTAAAGAAATTACTAAACAACAGCCTTTAAAATTCCTTGCTGACTCTACTAGCTGCTTAGAAAGAGAGTTTGACGTACAATGTTGGCTAGACGTATTGACATAGTCTTTGCTTCGAATTTTCCAATTGCAGTGCTGATTAATGAGGGTGGAGACGGTCCGCATTCTCAATTCGTCATCACATGGAACAGTGTAACTAGATATATTATATATTTTCAGACAAACACAACAGAGTCAACCACTCGATTACTCCTCAACGACATACTGAATGTACTCCTGTGTGTTGCACAGCTCTTACCGTCTATATGTACCAACGGTTCTGACCTAGCGGGTCTTGATACTAAACACCAGACTAGGGATGTGAGAGATGTTCATGCTAAATGCAATGAATTGTTCAAGTGTTTTGTATACAGAGGCGCAGAGCTACATTTTATTCATCAGGTGAGTTACTCAAGGCGGGCTATCGGTTATTGTCGTAAGTTGTGTGTAATATATGATAACGGCGAGAACGTTTTTAAATTGATATAGAATTAGTAATTACTCTGTAGTTCGGTGGGTCACCGATAGATGGCGCTATAGTAAATTTTGTTTGAAAGTCCGGTAATACGTTTGTAACTCCTGAATTGTAGGTTGGGTCCGCTGATTTGCCAAGTATACCTATCATAATCATCATCATCATCATCATCAACCTTTTAATTAATAGTCCACTGCTTGATATTGACTTTTTCTCAGCAAAGGAAAGCTTTGGAATATTATGCCCACTGTCAGACGGGCTGCTATTCAATTTGTTTCTCGTTTTCCTATCCTCACAGTGATTTTGTCCTACGGAAATATACCATAAAAACCTTATTAATTCGTCTTTAATTTTATTTGAAAGAAATACGACTAGTTTCAAAATTGCTGTGTTTTTCAAACAATGACTTGATTTTAAAAATATGTACTCCTGACTTAAGTGGGTATTTTGAAATGTTTCCGACTTAACGGTGATATAAGACACTTTTTCCTCTTTTTTTTATTTTACTTTTCAAGATAGTTTCCTAAAATTGAACACACTTCACCATGTGATGCATTGTACCGTGAGAGAGCCACGCTTCGGCATGAATGGGTCAGTTCGACTGAAGTGATACCACGGCTTCACAGAAAACCAATGTGAAACAGCAGCGCCTGCACTGTGTTTCATCGAGTGAGTGAGACCACTGGAGGCCCTAACCCCAAAACCTCCCCCATCAAACCCCCCCATCCCCTAAAGCCCTTAAATGCACTTGTGATGCCCCTGGTGTTGCGGGTGTCCATGGGCGGCGGTAATTGCTTACCATCAGGCGATACGTCTGCTCGTTTTCCAAAATTGCCATTCCATAAAAAAAAACCATGCTAATGCCACGAGTAATATTAACGCGTACTGCTGTACATGCTTGAATTAACCTCACTTGTACTTATTCCACGCTATTATATATTATATATACACATTAGTAAACACAAATTATGTTTTTCGACAAGTTTCATCATGTGCCGAGAATCGAGAACATAAATTACATGAAGCTGAGGTCGGAAAATTTACAGATCTCACTGACAGACCTACAATAAACATTAATGTTTGTTTGTGACCCACAAAATCATTGCACACTCTAGATTTAATATTTTTTGCAAATAATACAGTTATATAGTGTGTCAAAATATATTTCAGGCATTTAAAGAACCAGAAAATATAACATTCACAAAGGAATGTCCTTTCCCGTGGTTCACGTTTGTCAGTCCGAAACTGTTTGAATATTTTGATGATACATCAATCAAGAGTACGCAGGATCTCTGCAATAAAACAGCGCTGGGATTAGAACTGATTGTCTTGTTGGCACAACCGCAGCCTTCTTGGGCTTTGATCGTTAAAGTGAGTATTCCGCGCAATCTCATTCATGAGCACGACATACAACAATAATATATTATAAACATCTTATTGTGCAAGTTAAAAGTAAATCATTATATGCCCCTTTTTGTAAAATTAAATGTAAACTCGGGAGGAGATCTGGTGTCCTGAAACATAAGCTTCGATTTTAACTTAAGCACCAGCTACCACAATATTATAAAAAGGGATAATATGTATATTTTTAAATGAAATGTATACTATACTGTGGAAATAAACTATTATTATTATTCGGATCAGATTTTATTTTAACTGGGGTCTAGTGTATTGCTCTTAACGGTGACCGCGTTCAATACTGAGAAGAGTTTAAGTACGGACCAATCGCATCGCTGAACGTGCTGGTCAAACGGGTGATATCATTAATCTCTTATACTAAAAATTTTCTCGGCTCGGAATGAAAGCTATTCGTGAATTATTGACAAATTTTACGATGTTTAAATTAAAACTTTTCCCGTTCCGATAGCCAAAGGGTTGTTAAAAAAATTGCCTTTATGTATAGTGAGAATTCCAAAATATAAAAAAAGTGAATGTCCAATTACAATCGGAGTAGAACTCAGGATTTCTAGATAGAAAGAATCTGTTTTAGTATAGGAAGTTCAAAATCACAGGTTCTTATAACTCTCAAGAACCTCTGGTTTCAGGTTTTGATGATGCGAGACTGCCACCTATCTCGTCTACTGCTAATACGAGCCATTCGTCACATGTCGACGGACAACTCTCGCTGGCCAGCTGACGGACTGTGGTACAGCGTTCATGACAGACAGCAAAAGTGTGGTGGATTTCNCCACAAGCCAGGTGGAGCGATGATTTGCGCAAGACGGCTGGCAGGAGCTGGATGCGAGAAGCCATAGATCGAACTAAGTGGCGTGAAATTGGAGAGGCCTATGTCCAGCAGTGGACTGCGATAGGCTGATGATTGATTGATTGATAAGATAGAAATTAAAAGTCGAAGAAGCAATAAAATAAACAATTCCAAATCGATTCCAAATTCGGCAGCTTGCGTTGTTCATGATATTAAAAATATTTTCATCAAAGGTCTCCTATATTCAATTGGTAATCATAAACCTCCTTCAGAAAAGAGGTATTGGTCAACTATACATAGCTTTACTTTGCGTTGCTATTGTCCTGCATAATTTGATGTTTAGTTGACTCTTACAACTGTCTTGGTATGAATAGATGACACTCATATTTTTAACCCATCACCACACGGAAAACGAAAGTTATTATATTATATTTAATTTTATTTAACTGCCTCTGCGGCGCAGTGGTAGCGAATGCGACTGTTGTGCTAGAGGTCTCAGGTTGGATTCCTGAGTCAGACCAAATGTTGGCATGGTCTGAAAATATTTGTTTCGAAGTTTGGGTGTTTTCTATTTATGATATGTATGTATTTACAAAACAGAAGTATATAAGTATTAATATCAGTTGTCTAGTACCCATAGTACAAGCTCTGCTTAGTTTGGGACTAGATGGCGTTGTGTGTTAAAATGTCTGAATATATTTATTTATTTATTATTTTATATATCATTTTAGATGGAGAAGAATTGGCCAGTGCAGCAGGAGCTCTTTCTTACATATTGGCAACAATTGGCAGTAAGGCTGAACTGAAATCCACGCTCTGCTACGCACTTGAAATCTCTGGAAGAGATTGGGCTGCTTGCTTGGACAAACGACAGGTGAGACCATTCTAAATTGTACTTGAACTAAAGGAAGATGTACATATCTTCCTTTACTTCAAGTACAATTTAGAATGGTCGTATAAGCCGTTGCTTCCTTTTTTCTTCTGTCTTTCTCACTCTACTGTTTCTATCTTCGTCTCACCTTTGCTAACTTTCATCCCCTATTTCAATTAGTTTATGTTTTACTTTCGTGACAAAAAAAAACTCTCATAAGTATTACCATTGATTCAATTATTTTAGATATAGCCTATAATAGACAGATAATCATCTTCGTAGTCTTTATTATTCCCATGATTTGGGGTCGGCTACTTGTTCAACGGGTTTTACCAGAATATCAGTTTTTATATGGAGCGACTGGCATCGTACCTCCGCAACCCTGAGGGTGTACTGAATTCGAAGGTTGAACTAATTGTCAGTATATTCGAAAGCACTGACCTCCCTATAACGATTGTTATAGATATTCATGATAACCGGGTACGACGGCTTAACGTGCTCTCTGAGGCATGGGCGGGAAACACCGCCATCTTCCATACTCCAGGCTACTATTAAGAATTTCTTGTGAGAAAAATCCCACAGCAGTTCGACCCGGGAATAGAACCTCTTGATCTGCAGTTGCTTACGCTAACCATTAAACAAATGCAGTCAGCCTAAAAACATATTTATTTTCGCATTTTAATATTATTATAGATTTATAGGAATACAATATTGTACTTGAGAGTACTCTTAAATTTTTTTTACTCATAATAACAATATATATATTTATTGAAATTATTCCAGGTGTGGTGTGACCGAAGACCTCCCTGGCTTGCTGGTATACTTGCCATAGTTGGTTCTGTTCTCCAATTTATACCACCAATATTAGTGAACGCCGTGCAAAGTGGAGCATCAATGTATCAGGTACTTAAGTTGGGTGTGACTAGTCACACCTCCACCAGTTTTTTACTCTAGAACGGAATTGACTAACTAAGAAGCCCTTATGACTGAAGAGTACTACATAAACAGCCTCCCTATCCAAGATGACAATGCACGAACGTAAACGTTTATAGGCAATAAACAACGTGGCCAAAACAAAATATTAGCCAATTATATAAGACAATAGAGTTGTAGAAAGAGAATCGACAAGAAACATTTTGAGCTATACTTATTAGGGCAGAGTAGACCAGTCTGCCTATTACCGGATAGCGAAAAAAGGAGGGTTATCTTTAACGAGTGTATGTATGTGCGTATATGTGTATATTTCTTTGGGACGCTCTAGAGGCTTGTTCTATTTTTATGTGAGTGGTGTCAATAGATTCGCCTTAGTCGTAAGAGTGACACTGCGTACATCAAAATTAAAAAAAGAACAGAACTAAATCATATTATACGCGGTCAGGCTATCTTTATAAATCATTAGTTGTTTAATATTGTATTTTACTAATATTATAAACTTCTAATAGTTTCCTTACCTCTTTAATCTCGAAAACTCTGTTGGATTTGAAAAAAAAGAAAAAATGTCACTCTGAGTTCAACCAACCAATTCAAATCAATTATTTAGTCCTGAAGTCCTAAGTTAATAACCGTAAAACTAAATAAAATACAACAGAATTGCAAAACATCTCTTGTTTTTTTTTCAAATGCTTCTAAAAGACAGGTCCAAACTAACCGCTTGTTTTCATTTCAGACCATGTCGCTCTGTCTCTCTTGCATATCACGGTCCCTTGATTGCATTCCTCGTTCATTTACAAATGCCTGCACTATTATAGAAAAAAGTCTACCTTCACATATAAGTCCCGTTGGAGGATCTGTATTGTTACAAATGTTGATCACGATCACTTACGAAGAGATATTCAAATGGGCTGAGTTAGAAGGAGAGAAAGAGAAATCAGGTAAGCGCCATCTGTTAATTAGTTTTAAAAACTGTAGTTTTTTTGTAAGCGCCATCTGTAGATTTATTTTCATACTTTTTGTGTATTAAATTCTAAAAAATGTGTATTCGTTCACAGCATCAAGCCAGCCTAATGGAGACGCTCACTCTATGCGTACTAAACCTAGTAGACCTAAATCTAAGCAAGTGAGAATTATGAATTTTGATCAAACAAGTAAGTGTAGTACTAAGAATAATTTGACTTGAGATTTGGATATTGTAGTTATATATTTCTTTAACCCCCTCCCTATACGTCAGTATGTCAAAACTGGCAATCGGTATCTCTAAGATGAACCATAGCAACATCTAAATAGCTCAGCTTCGATTTCGAGTTCTAATATGTTTTTTATGGAATAGGGGTCAAAGGAGCAGACATATCGCCTCATGGTTAGCTATTACCACCGCCCATGGACATCCGCAACACCAGAGGCGTCACAAGTGCGTTGCCAGCCTTAGGGGATAGGGTGGGGGATGAGAGGAAGGGTTGGATTATGGGCCTCCGGCATCCTTACTCACTCGGTGAAACACAGCGCAGGCGCTGTTTCAGGCCGGTTTTCTGTGAGGCCGTGGTATCAATCCGGTCGAGCCGGCCCATGCATGCCGAAGCGTGGCTCTCCCAGTTTTAAACTCTTTTGTTTTTATTAACATAGTTATTATATGACTAGCTGAGCCCCGCAGTGCTACCCGCGGTACATCAGTAAAGCCGCGGGGCGAAGGTAGTCTAAAAAAATAGCCTAAAGTACTCCTTATATCACCAAAAGTAGCGTCAAAAACGGTCCAGCCTTTGCAGAGATTCGCCGGAACAGAGATAAAAATTTACAAAAATGATATATTGGTATAAGTACCATACATACATATACATTTAGTAAAAAGCGGTTATTTCAATATTACAAACAGACACTCCGATTTTATTTATTTGTATATATGACCTTGACTACATAAATAAACTTGACTCCAGCAACATCCACATCCCTGAGCTTCGATTCATCGTCGAGTAGCGCGTCATGCATCGCGCTGGCGATTGCCGAGGCGCTCTGCTCCATCGACGAGGACGACAAACACACGCACGAGATAGAACAACTCGTCACCCAGTCCAAACGGAAGGTCGTTCTATCAAATCAGTTTGGATTGGAAGATTTTCCAGAATTCGCTGAATTATTTGAGGAGGTAACTTCTTGGTTTTTGGAACTTCGACCGAATGTCTATTTAATTTAGCTTTCACCATTAAATAATATTTCAGAGGAAAAGTTATATTAAGATAGAAGAAACTTTAGCAGAACTTTTTGCCTTGTAGATTTTTTTTGTAGAATAAATAAAAAGAAAATATTCAGGGGTGGGTCACCCTTATCATTTAAGGGTATGAAAAATAGATGCCAACTGTCAGACCTATCCGATATGCACACAAAATTGAATAAAATTCGGGCCAGCCGTTGCGGATGAATTTGATAACAAACACCGCGACACGAGAATTTTATATATTAGGAACTATGCGAAGGAAATAACACCGTACAAGCGAAGTTTTGTTTTAATATTTGTTACAATCTTAATTACGACGAGTGTGATCTGTAAAATTAAAAAAGGGGTTTGAAGTGGTTTCTTCTAGATATCTTACTGCTTTGTCTTCTTCTAGCTCAAGTTTCCGTCACCCATTAAAACAGCCGTATTTGACTCAGGTCCCTTTAGAAATCTACAGGCTGGCAAAACTATAATTTGAGGCTAGATAAAACATAAATGATAAATGTATTTTTTATATACCAGACTTTTTTTCGTTACGTTTAGAAGACGACGGTATACCCTTTTTTTACCGTGTGGAAATCCCCTCTGATATCACCTCCTGGTGGCATGTCGGACTCGAACCGACTAAATCGCACGCCATCGCGGGTACTAGGAGCCGGGGAACCAGGTACACCCTAGGAAGGAAAATCCTGGAACACGCCAGTATACCCTAAGACTCACTCTTAGAAGAAACACATCTTAGAATAACACACACGCAAACCACAGAGGGCGCTCATAGCCCAGTTGCACTCGGTGACTAGAAACAATCATCGAGGGTAAGCAACGATGGCGCGGTCAGTACCTGGATGGGTGACCGCTGGTGGCATGTTACCATGAGCGTCTCCGTGATTCGGAGGTCACGTTAAGCAGTCGGTCCCGGTTGTTATCATACGATAACAGTCGTGAAGCTTAGTTGGAGGCCTTCGGGCGGCTTAAAAACATCCAACGGCAAGATTTACGTAGCCACAACGTACTCTTGCCAGTCCCCAACCCGCACTTGGTCAGCGTGGGGACGTATGGCCTTAACCCTCTCCTGAGAGGAGACCCGAGCCCAGCAGTGGGACATTATGGGTTGTTGTTTGTTTAAACCACAGAGGTGTTTTTTTTAAGTCCATCAATAGATTATATAAAAAATATGTGAGTACAGTTTAGGGTCTGGATTGGTCGTTTGCGATAAGGGATACTGCACAATTTCCGATACGTAAGCTTACGGAATGAACTTCAATAAGTCAGGATCTGGACCCCTACATCTATCCTGTGATTAGGTCTTCATCACGAGCACTTTAACTTCTAAATACTATTTAAACATAACTTAGTTAAATAAATTGAAGATTCATACATTTCTCCCCTTCAAGGGTGATGTCCCTGGTGCGAACGCAGAACGCGCCAGCGATGCAGCCGCTTTGACCAGCCAAATACTAATGACGCCACCGGGTAGAGACAGTCTTCGGGTATGTATAATTATAATGAGATGATTCTCGAAACATACTTAACTATAGAAGATATAGAAGTTTAGAAAACACTGTTTATACATTTAGCTCATTTATTTTACAAATATAATAAAGATTTGTTAATAACAAATTTACGTCTTCTTTCTGTTGATGAGATGGCAACCAGCCAGATCAGCTATTTCTGCCAATATCAAGTATTTAGAGTCTTTAATTCTAAGTCTTCGAGTCTTAAAGTCTTCGTTCTTCAAGATTTCCAGCGTAGGTCCTCTAAATATAACTTGCTATCACCCCATCGGTGTTCTATACAAGATAAAGCAAAATATACAAATTAAATATTATAATTGTCTGCTTTTGGATCATGTTCTTTGTGAAGGTATTCCCTTTAACGTGTTTTTTATGTTTGTTATACTACTATTATGCACTGTACCTAGCATACAGTCCGTATGGTGATTCTATACAATACAGCGTTAAAGCAAAATATAGTACAAACATACAGGTTAAGCTAATGAATGCATGGTAAAAATGACTGTCTCGGGGACGCAGCGGTATTGTACTGCTGTTCTTGAGGTCTCGGGTTCGATTCCCGGGTCGGATCAAATGTTTGTATGATCTACAAATGTTTGCTTCGGAGTTTAAGGGTTTTTTTATGTATGGTATGTATGTATTTACAATAAAGTGTATATATGTATTTATATGAGTTGTCTAGTACCCTATAATACAAGCTCTGCTTAGTTTGGCACTAGATGGCGTTGTATGTTACATGTCCGAAATATTTATTATTATTATTAAAAATAGTATTTGGATTAAATATCCTGACTTTAAAAGTGGCAGTTATTAATTTCGTGCAGTTGTTTGCATAAAAATATTTTAGAAAATTAAAACTATTTTATAAATGACCACTATAAGCTTTGACTTAACTTTTCACGTCCAAATTAGGGTGGTATAATCAACTCTATAATTTCCAGGTAATTCACGAACATCTCCAGTTACATTCCGAATGGATTTACAAAGAGCTTGGAATACAAGACTCGTGCGATGTCGATATACCGTTAAATAAAACTCCGCTTTTGTACACCATGTTTCATATTGGTAAACAGCCGTTTGATCAAGTGAGTTTATGTTCTCGATGGTTCAATTATAGCTAACACCTACTTCATTTTTTAGTGGAGGGCCTGTAGTCATAATTTCATCATCATCATCAACAACCTATAATGTTCTACTGCTGGGCTTGGGTCTCCTCTCAGGAATGGGTTACGTACGGGGGTTACTTGGAGGCCGTACGTCCCCACGCTGGCCACGCTAGCGGGTTGTCATAGTTTATTGAGGGATAAAAGAGCAATGACTATTCTTCATTTTGTTGTTGTAGATGATGTTGATGATTATTAAAATACTAGCTTTTGCGTTTTCGGTTAATACAGCAATGAGTAGCCAATGTTCTTCCTCAAGAATCAAAGTACCTCTATATCAAATTTCATTAATATCGGTGCAGCGGTTTGGCTATGAAAGCAGGCAGACAGGCAGACCCACAGATACATTTATAATATAAAGNTTGAGGGATAAAAGAGCAATGACTATTCTTCATTTTGTTGTTGTAGATGATGTTGATGATTATTAAAATACTAGCTTTTGCGTTTTCGGTTAATACAGCAATGAGTAGCCAATGTTCTTCCTCAAGAATCAAAGTACCTCTATATCAAATTTCATTAATATCGGTGCAGCGGTTTGGCTATGAAAGCAGGCAGACAGGCAGACCCACAGATACATTTATAATATAAAGTATGGATTGAAGCATGTACAACCTTTAATAGTCCACTGCTGGGCATATAAATAATAAATATTTCGGACATCTTACACACAACGCCATCTAGTCCCAAGCTAAGCAGAGTACTAGACAACTGATATAAATATATATGTACTGTTTTTTTGTAAGTATATACATATTAAGTATATAGAAAACAATATGTAGAGTTTGGGACTCCGAAACAAATATTTGCAGATCATACATACATTTGGTTCGATCCGAAAATCGAACCCGAGATCGCAAGCACAGCAGTAGCATAAGCTACCACTGCGCCACAGAGGCAGTCAATATGACCTAGGAAAAAAGGTTTCGGCCTGCTGTATCACGGTGACAATCGGTTTTTTTGTCTGTCTGTCTGTTTGTTGCGGGTATGCTCTTACCGGCTGTACCAATTTCGGCGGGACTTTCACTGGCACATAGCTGATGATTTAAAGAGTAACTTGGGCTAGGTAACCAGGCGGGGCTCAGCTGGTTTGTAAATAAACTAGTCTCTTTTATATTGTTTATAGGATGACAATTTCTAAGTAAAACAATTTGATTTTTTTAGTTTCTTCGAGGTGAATGGCCATTGCCGTGGAGCAAGCTGGTTTCAGTTGCTAAAATTTGGTCGGGCATAGAAGGTGCCAGGCTGCACATCAACAGACGGGTAGATATCAGGAAGATGAAGAGTCAAGGGAAGTGTACGAAGCAGCTGATAGAATTGTGCGCGCTATTTAAGTCTAACAATGAAGGATTATTGTAGAAAATAAAAATACATTCTCGATTATCGGCTCTTGGTGGATCTTTTTGTAATAAATCTTGAAATTGTTCGATCAGATCATCGTTCCTGGTGTTTCGGGGTCACAGTGATGGGCGCGTCGATTAGTCCCGTTACAAAAAGAAGTACTTATTGAGTAAAGTTTTCGAGCAATATTTTTGGTGTCTCTTGAGCTGAAGATGTGAATCGGATTTTTTATTTTGCAAAATAATATGTTATTGCTTAAAATAGTTTGTAATTTAATAATAATACGTATATATTTAATGAAATAAATGTAGTGTCTTAACAAATGCTTTCGACAAAATATTATCTAAATTATATTAATATGAAAGTGCTATCGAGATTAGATTTATCAAAAACATAAACACTCGCTCGTAGAGATATTGTTGTAAGCAATGTAATATTAATATATCATTAAAATAAACTTGGTTGGTGAACTGAAAATTATTTCTTTTTGCACCATAACTATCAGTCGTAGGCTTTTTACCCAACTGGGGCAAAGCCACAACGAAGGGA